>BROG01001311.1:0-74749 GCA_030159075.1 Atrina japonica | reverse complement strand
TTATTGACTGTGTTTAAAACATAAATTTTGTTTACAATGTTTACATCTGATTCTCTTTACCATTCGATAAACTTACAAGATCATGTAAGCCACATTTTGATTGGTTGAACATGACACATCTATGAGGTAACTGGCATGTGACCCCATAACAGGTTTCATCAGATTGTCTACAAGATATATCAGAAAACAGGAGCACAGAGAGATCTTTCTTTTTAATCACAATGGCATTTTAATTGGAAGTCTAAAATTAAAATCAGTTGGTATTTATTTTTACCTATATACATTTCAATAAATGAATCATGGCTTACAAGATAGTAAATGCTTTAGCTGCAATAATATTTTAAACTATGATAAAACATTATCATATAACAGTGAATGGTTAGGAAATAAACTTGAGTTTCTGTTGTTGGCTCTGATCTTGGAATGAGGGACTGTCAATGGTAAAGAAAACTAGTGGAAACTGGAGCACCCAGAGAAAAATAATGTGTCAGAGCTGGAGATAGCCATGCCGTCCCACATACTATCCTGTCCAATACAAAGATCATGCCCAGGTTGAATTGGTGAGTAGTCTGTTACCAAAATACTGGCAATAAACTAGAATCTATGCTGAATTTACTGGTAATAGGTACAGCCACACACAACAATATATACTTAATCAGAAAAATATCAGATACATTGTACACCGTGGCATTTCTACATCCAACAGGTTCTTAATACGGGAAAATATTGAAACTACACCTGCCATTACTTTATCAGATCTACTTCATAAGAATTCAAACTTTTACTAAGGTTTAGACACACAACAAACAGTCAGACACACAACAAACAGTCGGACACACAACAAACAGTCAGACACACAACAAACAGGCAGACACACAACAAACAGTCAGACACACAACAGTCAGACACACAACAAACAGTCAGACACACAACAAACAGTCGGACACACAACAAACAGTCGGACACACAACAAACAGTCAGACACACAACAGTCATCAGAAATTTTCTTTTGGACCTTTAAAACAGCTGAATGAGTAAGAGACCAATGTCCAAAATATTTCACATGAGTTATACACACAACACGATTGCAATTGGCATTCAGTGCCATTACACAAAATCTAAAGCTGTGCAAATGATGATATAAGGGTGGAGATAAAGTGTACTTACTCTTGAGGAAGATCCTCTGCATTGTCCTCTTGTCCAAGAACATCTACGTGGATAAATAAAGCCTTTCTTTTGATTTCCGACATACTTGGACATTCCACGAAGTTTTTCCACATAGAATCTGAAATCAGTTGTGAAATAGTAAATCATTTTTAACTCATCATCCTCTGAAAAAAATGGAAACTTCTCTAAATCAATGACTTAGACTAGTCCAAATGTGTCTTTAGGGGTGAATGGGTTAATACAATGTACATTTGTACATGTACCTTTGTCATATGAAGGATCAAAATTTGATTTTGGCCAAAAAAGGCAAGTGGTCTTGTCATTCATGAGTGGTCTTTCAAGACACCGGATACCAGTCACAAAACCTCACATTTGCCGTCAAACTACAGCCCTGGTGAGAATTCGTCTCATGCTGATGAAGATCTCAAAATCTCTCATTCGGTACAATGCATGTTTGTTTCTTTTCTGTTTTTTTTATTCTGTCAGATGTGTGGCCTAGTTTTAAATGGTCTGATTCTCAAAAAGTCAAAATAATTTTACAGAAATAAGGCCACAATTAAAATTAGGTTTGTTTGGTGTAACCCAACTGACCCAGTGAAATAAGTCTGACTCCAACAATTTTATTGGTCAATTTATTCCGAAAAATTTGTTTGGTCAACCTGCTAAAAATCCAGGTTTTGTCAACCGTCTGCTGTTTTTCTCTATTGCAATGTATAATCATACACGATCATCCAAGCACTTATTTGCCTTGTCCTGCATTTCATTTTAATATACATGTATACGTATACTATATACCTTTATAAAGTATGGGTACAATTTCAGGAAAGAAACTTAGAGTAAACCAACATAATGTTGTATTTTTGTGTGTTACACCAAACTAAACAAAAGGTTTAATATGGCCTCAATCACTCACCTAAGAACAATCTACAAATATGGAAAGTAGACCAAAAAGAACTACACAAAGACACAGGTTTTCCTCTGTCCCTGTAAAGACAGTTATGTTGAAGATAGGTATATATGATGATTTTTTGTCCTTGATCTATGCTTCATGCAAGTCAGGGAGACTAACTGACCTGTAAGTCTTTATTCCTCAGTTAAGTCTGTCACAAGTTATCCTATTACATATGATTTCATCTTTTACTCAATAACCTTGAAAAAGTATCGATTCTTGAGAAAGTCAAAGAGACTTACTGACAAAAGTTTCATGTTCTTACATGTATGTTAAGACAGTCACCAGTTATCACATTACTTAAGAATTCATATTAAGACCACTGTGACCTTGACCATTGACCCAATGGCCTTGAAAAAGTAAACAGGTCTAGAAACATCATTGATACTAACCGAGACATGTTTCCAATTACTGTGTTAAGTCTGTCACCAGTTATCCTATTAAATATTATTTCACATTTTGACTACTGTGACCTTGACCTTTGACCCTATGATCTTGAAAAAGTCAACACTTCTACAGGAAGTCCAGGAGACAAAACGAGTTCCAATCTGTCACAAGTTATTGCGGAACATAAAATTTAACGTTTTGGTCCCTGTGACCTTTTCCGTTGACTTTATGACCTTGAAAAAGCATACAGTTGCAGAGAAAGTAGTAGGCTCCAGTGAGGTGGAATGTTGTACCGAAAAATTGGGATATTTTGACAGCATTAAAATTTGGCAACTTTGGTGATAAAATGAAGGGTTATTTTTGATCAGTTAAATTTTGGCCACTTATGTTTATATCATGTTTTAATTTGACCCGCTATCAGATCTCCTCTTGTCGTGTCGAACATTCCAGGTGTTTGAAATATCAGAATATTAAAAAGTGATGGTAGAATAATTAGAACTGATGTATCACATGGTATTTACATGTAATTTAGATTAACATCCAAACACTGTTATATTAAGAAAAATAATTTATTTGTTAATCTATAACTTAGAATAAGAGTTTTTAAACTCAAATATTTCTAAAAGTATTGGTAGAGACATTGTGTACATATTTTGGACAATTTCCTTTGGCCATTTGCTGAAATATTCTGATGAAAATGTTGGTAAGCTCTAATTTGAAAGTTCTGGGATGCCTTTTTTCTGGATTTCAGAAGTGATGATAATAATAATAATAATAATAAAAATTGTAATTGAAAAATTGGCGACCCTATGCAAAAACTCCTAATATTATTGCAGACTTCCGAAAACCTCCTGATCATAATTGCAGTCCTAAAACTTCCTGATCATTATTGCAGTCCTAAAATCTTTTGATCATTATTGTAGTCCTTAAACCTTGTGATCATTATTGCATTCTTAAAACTTTATGATCATTAATGCAGTCCTAAAACCTCCTGTGATCACCATTGCAGTCCTAAACCTTGTGATCACCATTGCAGTCTATAAACCTTGTGATCACCATTGCAGTCTATAAACCTTGTGATCTCCTTTGCAGTCATAAACCTTGTGATCACCATTGCAGTCCTAAAACCTTGTTCTCAACATTGCAGTCCTAAACCTTGTGGTCACCATTGCAGTCTTAAAACCTTGTGATCACCATTGCAGTCCTAAACCTTGTGATCACCATTACAGTCATTAAACCTTGTGATCACCATTGCTGTCTACAAACCTTGTGATCACCATTGCAGTCCTAAACCTTGTTCTTAACATTGCAGTCTATAAACCTTGTGATCACCTTTGCAGTCTACAAACCTTGTGATCATTATTGCAGACTTCCTAAAACCTCCTGATCATTATGTAGCAGTCCTAAAACCTCCTGATCATTATTGCAGTCCTGAAACCTCTGTATAGAGTACATGTACATAACATTCATCTGACCAACAATTTTGTACACTTCATAAAATTAGTGTCAAAAAGTTACATACGATTGCATCCTAGGTCATGTACTGTCAATATGCAAAAGCTCCTCTGTTCAATATCCCCCTGAAATAAAAAGAAAATTCAAATCTTATCAATCTGTCAACTAATGTATATAACAACATGTATAATTTAAATATCCATGTTCCAGATTGATGGTTTCAATTCATTTAATCTGTGAACCATACAGTTCATTGGTAACATAACATAAAAATACAATACACAATCCCTGTATATGCAGAGTTAGTGTTAATAATTATATAACATCGGGGCGGGCGGGGATGAGAATCTAGGATTTTTTTTATTATGGCCTAACTGTTTGACTTTTACCGTTTACAAGAAGCCTACATGTACTGTCCAAGGTCCGTCTGCCCATCCTAACCCGTAATTGTACAACATACATACTGTAGTTGCATCCACAGGTACTTGTGGACAGGACCAAGAAATTTTATAAAGACTATATTCTTAGGCAAAGCCAAAGGGTGAATTTAAGTCAGTCCTGTCCATAAGTACCTGTGGTTTTATCATATAAGTATAAGTATTATTATGTACCTGAATAAGTCTTTTTTTAATTTAACTTAAGTACTGTTTACTGATTATTTATTAGTTTAGATTTCTTGGCCGGTTAAAGCTCATTTTTATGTATAAATACATAACTAAGCCGAGGACCAATAGTCTGGGATTGGCCGGCGAACGGTAATACCTCTTAATATCTCTTTTGCCTGTTGCCTTACTTTTGATATGTTGTCTGTACATAGTTTGCATTTTAAATTTGTCAGTTTTTATCTTCATCAACTTCATAAATGAGGTCATCGTGAAAACTCCAGGATAAACAAGTTTTTATGCGACCCGGGTTCGATCCTCGGATTGGGCAGGGAAGTATGTGAAATGGTTACCAACCCGGATACGCTCCTGTCCTTCGGACTAAGACAGTAAAAACCGAGGTCCCGTGTCACAGCGAGTGTCGGCACGTTAAAGAACCCTCACTACTCAATGGCCATAAGTGTCGAGCATAGGCCAAAATTTGAAGCCCTTCACCGGCATTGGTGACGTCTCCATATGAGTGAAAGATTCTTGAGTGGGACGTTAAACAACAATAAACAAACAAACAAACAAACAGAACAGTTTCCCGCTAGAAGTCAAACTTTCGTTTCAGGGTCCTCACTAAAAGTATTAGTCGGAGGCGGGCGAGTACAAAACCCGGAATGTACTCAACCGTGAACTGAAATATAGGAAAATTTTGTATAAAAGCAACGATATATAAAACTAATAAGCTAATAATAATAATAATAATAATAACAATAATAATAATAATAATAATTATTATTATTATTATTATTATTATTGTTATTATTATTATTATTATTAAATATTGATAATTATATAATAATATCATATATATCGCTGATATAAGTTCATAATTCTTATTATACGACCGATTTTATTCAAATACCAGATCTGGATAGATAAATTTAATATCTTTTAGATGATATAAAGTTTGATAATAAATATTACGAGCGATGGTTAGCTTCAATCTACATCGCTGGTATTACGACCGATTTTATTTAAATACCGGATCTGGATAGATAAATTTCATATCTTTTAGATGATATAAAGTTTGATATTAAATATTACGAGCGATGGTTAGCTTCAATCTACATCGCTGGCATTACATATTCCCCATGTAAGCGTGACAGAAATAACCCCACTTCGAACTGAATTTCTTGCATTTTACTATCAATGTCACTCACGCATATTAAATTCCTGTCATTCATTGTTTGTGAATATTATTGGGGGGGGGGGGGGTTCAAATCGAGGTAAGTATTTGCATTTTAAAATGGCGCCAAGTGATATGATATTTAGTAAACATCCGCCCTAGAAATCGTGTCAGGAATGTGTGTATCGATATTATGACATTCCCACACTTATAAAATTAATTAGGAAATAGATTTTATGTAATAAAGCATATATCATTTTAAAGACCTATCCAATGGAGTTTTCCGAATATAAATCATTTCGGTAATTGCTGAGATATTCGTGTGTATTTTCACAAATTCATTGAAAAATGACATTTTCTCACAAGAAAATAATTCATTCAGAATACCAGTAAATGTCATTCAAATTGCATATTTTTGTTAAAAAGTCAAGATTTACGAGAGGCTATAGAATCGGTTCGAAAAGAGATAATGTCTGAGTTCTGTTTTGAACGGACATCATTAAAATGAAAGACGTCGGGTAAATGGTACACAACACGTATTCTGACAAATGTTGTCATCCAATTTGGATTAAAAATATTTGAGCACGTGTATTTAAATTGCTACTTTCACGTTAAAATTCACTATTAACGCGTTAAGACACACTTTTTGCATGCCAATTTTGATCTTTGATGTTATTAAGGAGGATATTTTAATGCGTTAGTGTTATCATGTTTCCACTTTTTAATTTATCAGGGGTTTTACCAAAAAGTGGAAACATGATAATTAACCATCATGTGTCCATTTTTTGGTAAAACCCCTGGTAAATCAAAATGTGGAAATATGACCGTGTGGATTTTTAAGTTTTTGCACGCAAAACAGATTTCTAACGTGTTAGAAATAAAAAAATGGAATATGAACTTATGTGATGGAATTAACCAATCAGATGCCTCGTTTCGTTTAATAAGTAATGACATGACATCAGATATCGAGATGCATTTATATTACAACAAAAACTCGTGCTGTAAATACGTACATAGTCTATTTAATATAATTTATATTCCATTGTTTTTTAACAATCTAAATATGTATCTTTACTCTCACAATAGTTCGATTAAAAATATTGATTCGTTGATTTGATTAGATTTAAACATATTTTATTGTTTCAAAGAAAAGGATGAGACACAAGTTATCACAGCTTAGATTGTCTTCTCCTTAATCAGTATAGATTTATGACAACAACAAAAACTTAAGAGGTCACAATGAATGTATACATGTAAACATGAAGACAACAAATAGAAAAGACTACAAGTAAATAGAGGGGTGATTGGGTAACAAAAGTACATGTATATACATTTCACGTTCCCACGTTTTGATTTACCAGGGATTTTACCAAAAAGTGGGTACATGATAATTATCATGTTCCCACTTTTTGGTAAAACCCCTGGTAAATCAAAAAGTGGGAATATGATATACATATACACGGCAGGTACTACATATATTGGTAAATTGATCATTAATTTATTTTACAATTGAAAATATATTGATATTACATTATAACAGTAAGTAGACATCTAATAAAAACTGGCTACACACACGTTGACCTTTCATTCTGTCTAATGCCTTTGAAGACAACATCCCTTAAAATCTTCCTCAGCTTTTCAACACTTCTTTCTAGGTAACACAATCTATAGTACTTACACATCGGATGACTCTATTATGCAATAACTTAATTTCAACTTCAAACAAAAACTACTTTACATGTTTATAAAATTATACATTAATGGACATATCGTGAGAGATGGAAGGGGAGGGGAGGGGGGGACAAAGAAAAGGGATATACGACAGACTCCGGATAACTCGCGATTCGTTACTGTAATGGTTTCACGTATATTTGTTAGTTGGAATTATTATATTTTACATATATGGAAACAAGAGAGAGAGAGAGAGAGAGAGAGAGAGAGAGAGAGAGAGAGAGAGAGAGAGAGAGAGAGAGAGAGAGAGAGAGAGAGAGAGAGAGAGAGAGAGAGAGAGAGAGAGAGTTTCAGCCAAGTACAGCATATAATGTAGGGACTGCTCTTCATTCCAGCATAAACACGGAATGCACATGCAAAGATCAATGATAAAATAACCACAAAAAAGTAAAAAAAAAAAACAAAACCAAAACACACACACACACACACAAACCAACAAAACAAACATAACACGGAATGCAAATGAAACGATAAATGATCATCTACAACAAAAAAAAAAACAAAAAAAACAAACCAAACCAAAACAAAACAAAAAAGAACAAATCCGACTACTAGTACTATTGTAACGGACCTACGAGACGTCACACTACGGTTCTTACTTCTTATATATTCATAGTAAATATTTCCTATAAAATAACTATTTATTTTATTTGCAATATATACATATATTAGAAGTAAGAACCGTAGTGTGACGTCTCGTAGGTCCGTTACAAATTTGGTGGCAGAGGTGTTTGATAAATTTTAGTTATTCATAGTTGTTAGTTTGTATTTGTTCTTGTGCATGTACATCGGCTAAATCTAGTTACAATGTCTCAGAAGGAAATTGACGCGGAAATCAAAACATTGGAAACTATGTTAGAGGATTTGAAAGACCAAAGCAGGTTGTTGACTTCAACTTCAAAACAATGTTTAACCCCAGCGGATAGTAGTTTTTTGACTTCTCGCCCAGGTTATGCAGAAGGGTATGATATGTATACTACTAGAGAGCTGTCGGTGTTGAATACCCCAGTTGGTGCTTTGTCAGGTGTCAATTCATTCCCTAGAACATGTGATATAACGAGTAGTGGTGCAGATTGTATACGACCAGCAGTTTCTGTAACAGATAGTCGTGGAGTTCATGGGTTTCATGTTGATAACCCGGTTTACAGTGATGCGTTACGCAGGCATACAAATAAGTTTATTCATAGCACGCCAATTATGTCTACACGCGCTCCGGCTAATTCTTTGGCCGGCTGTTTGTCAGATAGTCAGGTCAAGGCAATTAACCATACCAGATATACACACAAACCAGCGACATTTGACGGTTTAACATCGTGGATTGACTATAAGTCGCATTTTGACATTTGTGCTGAATTGAATCGGTGGTCTGACAGTGAAAAAGGTATGTACCTGGCTGTATCTCTCAGAGGTCAGGCGCAGGGTGTGCTTGGTAATCTTCCAGATAGATTTAAGAGAGATTATACTTCACTGATGTCTGCGTTAGAAGAACGATTTGCGCCAGCGAATCAAAATGAACTTTATAGGGCACAACTCAAAGACAGGCGTCAGAAGGCATCAGAAAGTCTACCGGAATTAGGACAGGACATTCGCCGACTTGTTAATTTAGCCTACCCCACTGCCTCGCATGATGTAATTGAAACATTGGCAAGGGATAGTTTCGTTGATGCACTGATTGATGGTGGCATGCGATTGAAGGTTAGACAGGCTCGTCCAGTTGATTTAAATGACGCCATTAGACATGCAGTCGAATTGGAAGCTTTTTATAGGGCGGAGTTGAAACGAGTTGATAGCAATTTTTACCTCTCTTCTTCCAGTTCCACACAACCCGTAGTTGCGTCGGTTTCTAGCGATAAGTTGAGCGATCAGTTAAAGGAACTAATGACTTCAATGAAAAGACTACAGGAAGATGTCAATGCTTTAAAACAAGGACAAAGTTCTTCATTCAAAACCCGACAAGAAGGGCATGCGACGAAAACCGCGTTGAAGTGTTACAAATGTAAAGAAGAGGGTCACATTCGTAGGAATTGTCCTTTGTTACAGTCACAAGGAGCGTCTGTTATGGGTGATGAGAATCAACGTAAACAGGCTCGAGGGTCAAACAGAAACGTAAAACCTAGAGGTTCAATTGGAGTTAGCCAAGTGAATGATGCGGGTTTATACCTCGAAATGGTTGTACATGGATTTACCACTAAATGTCTAGTTGATACAGGTTCGACTATTTCAATTGTTTCCAGATCTTTCCTTGAGAGGAACCAGTCAAGTCTTCTTGATCAGCTTTTACAAACGGATCAGAATTTTGTTTCTGCCTCAGGGGAATCACTCAATATCATGGGTAAATGTGAAGTTACATTTAAGATAGGAAAGTTCGAGTATAATCAAACCTGCGTTGTGGCGGATATTGTGACTGATTGTATTATTGGTCTAGATTTTCTCAAATTACACAGTAGTTGTGTGCTTGATGTAGTGTGTCAGCTTCTATGGATTGGTGACACTCCTTTTAAGCAACTACCGAACATATCACGATACCCCCTCGCACTGAGGTAGTTGTATCAGGTAAAATTTGGGGTGATCCAATTAAAAAGGGACAACTTCCAAACGTTGGTATGGTTGAACCTATGGATAATTTTCTTGCGGCAGATAGAGGTCTGGTAGCGCGATCTTTAGTGACAGTAAATGAATCATTTCCAATTCGTGTTATGAACCCCAGTGACACAATTCGCACCATTGCCCCTAATTCAGTCATAGCTCAATTGAGTCCTTTTGAGAACATAGTGAACAGCAATTGTACTTCTGTTCCCAGTGAATTGCCCGAGTATTTGAATACCTTATTTCTCGATGCTACGAAAGATCTTTACGATCTAGACAAACTCAAGGTGAGAAAGTTTCTGACTGAATATGCTAGTATATTTTCAAGTGGGACATTTGATATAGGGAGAACAACAGTTGTTAAACACGAAATTCGCACTTGTGACGACATCCCAATCAAGCAGAGACATCGTCGGGTTCAAGTTCATTTACGCACCGAGGAAGAGACTCAGATAAAGAAAATGCTGGACAACGATATTATTGAACCATCTTGCAGTCCATGGGCGTCACCTGTTGTGTTAGTCAGAAAGAAAGATGGTTCGCTACGATTCTGCGTGGATTACAGAAGACTTAATTCAAAAACAATTAAAGATGCCTACCCATTGCCGTTGATTGACGAATCTTTGGACCAGTTGTCTGGGTCCAAATGGTTTTCTACACTGGATTGTGTAGCGGCTATTGGCAAGTAGAAGTAAATGAAGATTCTAAACCCAAAACGGCATTTACCACAAGACATGGCCTTTATCAGTTCAAGGTTATGAGTTTTGGGCTCTGCAATGCACCTGCGACTTTCCAGAGATTGATGGAATCTGTTTTGTCAGGTCTGAATTATAATATTTTGCTGATTTATTTGGATGATATTATAGTGATGGGCAGAAGCGTTGATGACATGTTGATAAACTTGGCAGAAGTTTTTGACAGATTGATCAAGGCTGGTTTGAAGCTTAAACCCAGCAAGTGTAAGTTGTTTTCAAAGAAAGTTGATTACTTGGGTCATGTAGTCAGTGAGGAGGGCATATCTACTGATCCCAAAAAGATTGCAGTTTTGAAGAATTGTCGCGAACCATCGAACATTACTGAATTGCGGTCGTTTTTGGGTCTTGCTAGTTATTACAGAAAATTTGTCAAAGATTTTGCAATGATTGAAAGTCCCCTCAGGAAGTTGACAATGAAAGGTGAAAAATATCAATGGACAGATGAATGTCAACAATCTTTTGATAAACTGAAATACCACTTGGTACAGTCTCCAATTTTACAACACCCAGACTTCAGTTGTGAGTTTATACTAGACACCGATGCTAGTGCTAATGCTATGGGCGGAGTATTGTCCCAGAGACGAGGAAACAGTGAAAATGTCATTGCTTATGCCAGTAAGAGTTTTTCAAAATCGGAGCGCCGATATTGTACTACAACAAGGGAATAACTTGCTGTGGTGTATTTTTGTCGTTATTTCAGACACTACCTACTTGGAAGGAGATTCACAATTCGAACCGATCACAGTTCGTTGAAATGGTTGCTTAACTTCAAGAACCCTGATGGTCAGATAGCTCGATGGATTGAAACATTGTCTGATTTCGATATGACAATTGAGCATCGTCCTAGCCAGAAGCATGGTAATGCGGATGGTCTTAGTAGGATATCTTGTAAACAATGTTGTTTTACCGGAAGTATCAGTTCCCCGAAAAACAGTGGTAGCACTGTAGTTGAGAGTAGTTTTAGTTTGGCAGATCTGCAAAAGCAGGACACCGATATAGCTATTGTAAGGGCTTGGGTTGATGGGAATGAAAAGCCATCTTCGGAACAGATTAAGCCATATAACTATTTTGTGAAGTCGCTGTGGAATCAGTTCAATAGATTACTAGTTGATAATGATTTGCTCTGTCGTAAATTGGTGAGCAAGGAGACAAATGATGAATTTTGTCAGGGTATTGTGCCATATGCTCACAGGAGACAGGTTCTTAACTTTATGCATGATGACAAGACATCTGGACATTTGGGGATACGGAAGACATTAGCCAAAGCTAAATCTAGATACTATTGGCCGGGGATGAACTCTGATGTTAAAGCATATGTGTTGGGTTGCGATGCATGCGCAAGAAGGAAACATCCAATAAAGACTAAGCAGGCACCAATGCAGTTAGTACAAAGTGGTTATTCAAATGGAACGTCTAGCAACAGATATCCTTGGTGAATTACCAATGACTGACAAGGGAAACAAATACATTCTCGTCGTTTCCGATTATTTCACCAAGTGGACTGAGGCGTTTCCAATGCCTAATATGGAAGCTATGACAGTAGCTCAATTGATAGTCGAGGAAGTGGTGGCTCGTTTTGGATGTTCCAGGAGAGATCCATTCTGATCAGGGGCGCCAGTATGAAAGTAAACTTTTTACTGAAGTGTGTCGTCTGCTTAACATTCGTAAAACACGCACTACGCCATACCACCCTAAATCAGACGGCATGGTGGAACGTTTTAATAAAACACTTGTCACAATGCTTAGTGTTTACGTTCGTGAGAACCAAAAGGATTGGGATATGCATCTTCCTTATGTGATGATGACATATAGGGCAGCGGAACATGAAACGACAGGATTCACTCCAAACAGACTTATGCTTGGTAGAGAAACATCAACACCGCTAGATTTGATTTACGAAATGCCACCATGATTAAATCTATGCCGACTCATCGATGGGTGTGGGAAATAAGGGATAGACTTGAGGAGGCTCATAGACTAGTTCGTACACACACGCAGTCAGCAATGCAAAGACAAAAACGGTATCATGACAGTCGCACTGCTTGGGAAAAATTTAGTCCGGGTGATTTAGTGTATGTTTTCTTTCCTGTGAGGCAATCTGGAAACTCTGGAAAGTTGTCATCGTTTTGGAAAGGACCATTCACAGTTGTGTCAAAGATATCTGAAGTTTTGTATAGTATAAATTGTGGTCGTAATGGTTCAAGTCAGGTGATTCATTGTGACTGTGTTCGAAAACAGTGGCCACAAATTTTGCATTTACTCGGAGGCGTGGGTGGTGAAACGAAAGTACGTAATCTATAGTGTTATAAATACAATGTTCTTTGTTGCATGTTAGTTACTTTGGTTAGAGATTATTTTATCATAATTTGGTTAGAGAGTATTCTACCTATACATACGAGCGCAGAGCAGCACTCAGTTCCCAGTTTTTCTCAGACGACTGTCGAGACAACAAGGACAAGTTATTCAGGGTAAGGATTGCATCTGAGTAGCTCCTCTTTTCGAACAGTGTAGCTAAACCTGTATCTGAGTAATGCTTTTGAAAAGTACAGATATTGGCTGCATCCCAGTAGAATAGGAAAGCGAAAAGTGCAATAACGCCAAATATTAATCATTTTTTTATCGTGCTTCTTTTCCTTTTAGATTATTTGTTTGATCATTTTTGACAATACCTATTAGCCATTTAACTTTGAGTGATTAATTTGATTACCAGATACTGTTCGTTTAGACAAGACAGTCTTAATATTTTTCTCATTCTAATATATGTATATATTGCAAATAAAATAAATAGTTATTTTATAGGAAATATTTACTATGAATATATCAGAAGTAAGAACCGTAGTGTGACGTCTCGTAGGTCCGTTACACTATTAATTGTAGTGTGTTGATGTAAGACAAAATGTTGAAAATTGAATAACTGACCTAAATTTTGCAACTTCTTACTGCAAAAGATACAAAAAGATATCCTTGATTTTTATTGAAAAGATGATTTATGCAGTTATTTCTTTCGAATCTGCCTTTGATCGTATCCGGAATCACTATTACTATCAGGAATCCGACATTAGCACCCTTTCGATCCGACTCTTTGGACTAATGTCCATTTGTTGAATAATCGTGGGGTCGGTCACGCGATGACGCTTTACAGAGCGTGTTCGTTTCACTGTTCAGGTACTTTGCCGGAATAGTACTCTAATACTCCCTAGGTGTCCGGGTAGCGCAGTGGTTAGCGCACTCGCTTTTCACCAATGCGACCCGGGTTCGATCCTCGGATTGGGCAGGGAAGTATGTGAAATGGTTACCAACCCGGATACGCTCCTGTCTTTCGGATGAGACAGTAAAAGCTGGAGGTCCCGTGTCACAGTAGGTGTTGGCACGTTAAAGAACCCTACTGCTCAATGGCCGTAAGTGCCGAGCATAGGCCAAAATTTGAAGCCCTTCACCGGCATTGGTGACGTCTCCATACGAGTGAAAGATTCTTGAGTGGGACGTTAAACAACAATAAACAAACAAACAAACAAACTCTAATACTCCCTCGTACACTGAGACTTTGTAAGGTTAATAATTTTACTTCAAATGGCAATATGCTTTGTAAGATGTTTATTATCTTCCGATTAATTACACTTCTGAGTGATTTTATGTCTTTTAATAATCTGAGATTGAAGATAAAAAAAAAAAACAATCGGAGTTGCGTAATATTCAAGGCAACCTCCGATGAATGAATTCATCATACAGGTTATTGTCATCTCGTATTCACCACAACTCGTACCTAAATGAAGTGGTTAACTCGTAAGCATGTTTAAGCTGACCCGTGCCCATCGATTAACTCTTCGTGCCCATTGCCTGTTTAATTGTAGAATTATTTATAAAGGTATACATGTATTTATATTGTTTGGTATTAAATTGACATACAACTGTCCGTAGTACTCCGATGACAATAGAATTGTCCATTTCACAAAACGTAATAGACGGATCCGGTCCGGAATCGCTATGCACTTGTCTATTCGTGGTTTCATGTACCCAGAATCACTCGTAGCTAATAAATATTTGTAAAAGGATATGTGTTATGCTTTTATATATGTGTGTAATTTATACTTGTAATTGGCAAGGAAGGTTATCTCGAAGTGCGTTGATCTAATACAATAATAGCCTCGATCTGATTAACTGACGAATGCGCGAGCACTGTTTACTCGCATTGGATGAGGCTTCATGTATAATAAATTGCTATAATCGAAGATAGCGTAACCTGTCAACCTGTAAAGAATTTGGTTTTATTTGATTTTTTGTTTTACGTCTCCAGTCGTATGATGGCGTTCAATTTTACTGGTGGAGGAGAAGCACGGTTACCCGGGTAAAGACCACCGACCTTCCGTAAAAAAACTGGCAAACTTTACAACTTAATTCGAAATGACCCTAGCAAGATTCGAACCAGAGGTGATAGGCCTTGTGATTTAAAGCGCAATGCTCTAAACACTCGGCCACGGACCCCCCCTTCCCCCCGCTGAAAGTTAAAAAAAAAGGGGGGGTCATGACATGCATTGAGTAAAACAAGACTTACCCATAATAAAATGTATCACTGGTCTCTGCTTTAATAGTGTAGTAAGTGTATAGTCCAGGAGTGTGGCAGTATCCCTACACTACTGAAAGTGTTTTACCATAACAGTAAAAAATATACATGGTGTAAGGGTGGGGATGTGAATGGTTTTTAAGTTATTAGTAAATATTATATACTTTATACCAAAATTATAGTGCTCAAGACGATACCGTTTCTGTCAATTAGACGTCATCAGTTGAGCTCCAATTTAAAAAGTTTGTGTTTTTCTAAAGATAAAGTGGTGTCATACAGGGCCAAATAATATATCTAAAAGTATAGCCTAAATCCGTCTAAGAGTAACCACTTTAAAAAAATGACTATCTTAGCTTTAGAAAATTTTCGAATTTAAATGGTGTCAGCAGTGCCAAAATATTCCTTCAGTATAAGATGGACAACTGGTACCGAAATACCAGGTACTAGGTTTATGTATACCCTCGGGGACTCAAACGGTCCACCAGCAGTGGCAACGACCTAGTGGTTATAAATATTATATACTTTATACCAAAATTATAGTGCTCAAGACGATACCGTTTCTGTCAATTAGACGTCATCAGTTGAGCTCCAATTTAAAAAGTTTGTTTTTCTAAAGATAAATTGGTGTCATACAGGGCCAAATAATATATCTAAAAGTATAGCCTAAATCCGTCTAAGAGTAACCACTTTAAAAAAATGACTATCTTAGCTTTAGAAAATTTTCGAATTTAAATGGTGTCAGCAGTGCCAAATATTCCTTCAGTATAAGATGGACAACTGGTACCGAAATACCAGGTACTAGGTTTATGTATACCCTCGGGGACTCAAACGGTCCACCAGCAGTGGCAACGACCTAGTGGTTATAAATATTATATACTTTATACCAAAATTATAGTGCTCAAGACGATACCGTTTCTGTCAATTAGACGTCATCAGTTGAGCTCCAATTTAAAAAGTTTGTGTTTTTCTAAAGATAAAGTGGTGTCATACAGGGCCAAATAATATATCTAAAAGTATAGCCTAAATCCATCTAAGAGTAACCACTTTAAAAAAATGACTATCTTAGCTTTAGAAAATTTTCGAATTTAAATGGTGTCAGCAGTGCCAAATATTCCTTCAGTATAAGATGGACAAACTGGTACCGAAATACCAGGTACTAGGTTTATGTATACCCTCGGGGACTCAAACGGTCCACCAGCAGTGGCAACGACCTAGTGGTTATAAATATTATATACTTTATACCAAAATTATAGTGCTCAAGACGATACCGTTTCTGTCAATTAGACGTCACCAGTTGAGCTCCAATTTAAAAATATGTATATTTTAGGGGCGGGGCAACCCCCGATATACATAACCGAATGTGTTTTGGCCATAATAATAATAATAATAATAATAATAATAATAATAATAAATATCGTTTAACGGTGAGGCTATCAATGTTTATAAGTTAAAAGCATAATATAAATATCAGGGGTTGGGGCAGGACCCCCATATGCACAAATAAATTTGTGTCCCTACAAACTTTCTCTAGATTTTGCTCTTTATAAGGTATCGGTCATTTTTGCATATTTTTTTTAGTGCTGAAATAAAAAAAAAACACACAAATACTATTTGGTTTGAAAATACCTCTTAAAATGGATTAAAATATAGGGACAATGTTTGCAACAACTTTCTTCACTTTGTGTAATAGAGTTTTTTATATACATTCTGTGGGTTTTGGTACTTCCTTTGAGACGTTGACAGAGATTCTCGAGGAGTGCAAGGACTGATAACTCTGTGTAAGTGATTGACGTAGCCCGGGTTTCTGGCCCAATCTTAGTTCGCCCCTGGGTTTCTTAGTGGGCCAGGATCCCAGGCTAGAGACCCGGCATGTAGATATTGTCAGAAACGAATGTTTTGAGACGATTTAAAGGACCAACTTTGCCTGATTTAGATATGAAATGATGTTATAGAATAGTAAATGTAAAGACTATTCGGAACAGTATATATATGAATGCAAATCGCACGTGCTTCTTTGAAACTCGGTAATCTTCGTAAAAATTAATTTGCAATGGTCAGAGTGATGGTCAAACTGATATAACGTGTTACGGTTGGCAAGATTGTTGCATTTATACACATGAATTTGATATTCTAACCACCCGGTGGTCTCTTTCGGATATAAAATGGGGTCGGACTAATTAGAGTACGCTAGAGGACTCTACAAATTTTAGGAAATATTATGAATTATAAAGTGAACAATCGACCATTTTATTGTATTTTATGCTATTTCAAATCGATTAAGTGATTTTAGAACGATTTATGATCTAAAATTAGATAATTAACACAGGTGTCGGAATTAAGGTGGGGGCTAGCCCCCCCCCCCCCCCCCCCCCCCTTTTTGCAAAGATAGACATAGGTCTTGAAAATTGGGGCTTAGCCCCCAGACGTTTCTGGCGTGTGTGTGTATTTTAAGTTGGTTTAACCCCCCCACCCCACCCCCCCTTAATATTTTCAGCCATCCATTTGTATGGATGTTTACTATGACAGGCCGTTTTAGTAACAAACGAGATGAACTTACGGGATGACAACTTTCGCGTTAAAAATCACTTGACATTTACTTTTGACGCGATCAAACATACATTTTGCATGCAAGTATGACTTTTAACGTGAAAAATGTTTTTGCGTATTTCATCGCGTAAGTTTTGCATGCACGTGAGTCATTATAAAAAAATAGAATTAATAGACTAGGTCGGTATTTTCTGCACAAACTTTAGTTGAAATGAAAAGGCGCCTCGCTATCTGGGCAATTTTATCACGTCAGTTTATATTGTAATTTTCCATTTCTAACAAATGCGATGCAATATATTCTTTTATGTTAAAAAACACTATTTGCATGCAAAAAGTATGTTTTAACGGGTTAAAAGTGACTTTTAACGTGAAAGTATTCATCGCGTAAATTCACCACGTTTATTATTTTATCAAATCCATAAACAAATCAAATAAATGGATACAGATAAAAATGAAAAAAGTTATGCGGAACAAATGCATATCAGGTTCCGTGCCGTAGATCCCAACTCAAGACTGAATTTTTTTCTGATACATTGTTACACTTAATAATATTGTATCGAAAATTAAAGATCAGATATGAAAAACTGTAGGAAGCAAAATGAAGGGGGGGGGGCTAAACCTACTTAAAACACACTAGGCGCTAAGCCTTAATTTTCAACACTTATTTCTATCTTTGCTAATTAAGTGAGAGGGGGGCTAAGCCCCCCTCCCCTAGCCCCCGCCCGCCTCTGCGACTCGTTAAACATAAAGTTACGGTTGTTACGCGCCGCGTCACTTTACTAAGAAATCAAATATTTTCATGCAAATTAGATCTGGTTGAATTAAATATCAGTTGCATACACAGAACAATTTAAAATGTTTCTTTAAAAAAACATCACATGAATTACAAGTTAATGTACGTCATGATGTATTTTGGTTTTTTGTTGTTGTTGTTATTGTTGTTTAGCGTGCCACTCAAAAATATTTACTCATATGGAGACGTCACCAAATGCCGGTGAAAGTTTTCGAACTTTCGCCTTTGCTCGGCACTTGTAACACGGGATCTCGATTTTGAATGTTATGCGCAGGACAGGAAACCAACCTGTCGCCGGCTGAACTTGAAATCAAGACCTCAAGATTACGAGTCGAGCGCGCTACCTACTGGGCCAAGCCGGATCTTTAGTGATGACGATTAGATAAACAACAACGGCACACTGATTTAACACACAGAACTTTAGCATATTGATAATTGAGATCCGAGCTATATTCCTAGAAATCAAAACGTCTTACCTGCAGGTGTACAGTCAAATGTCTTGACCTCGGGGTAGCGATTGTCCGACTCTGCATCTGTAAACAAAATACTGGTCAGATTCACCAACAATTTTAACATCATCCAGTTCAAGTTTATCAGTATTGTGATATATTCTACTATCGAAAACAGATTTGAAATCCGCGACGATCTACAAATATAGCTGTGTAAGAAGTTGAATTTTTAACTTGAACAATAAGTAAATAATATATCCTACCTCGATTTTTGCTTTAAGATACTACGCACGAAAACGGCCGTCACAAAGAAACGAATAGCCTCTGCCTTTCTACAATGAGTATATAAAATCAGCGATATATAAAGTTAGCTTTATGTTTAGCCGTGCGTGATTTTCCGTGTAGTTCGGTAAAATTGTCAATAGTTACTCTTGACGAATCCAAAGGTATGTTACTGCACATTTTACAAGTTTATCAAATAGTCTATAGAGTTAACTTGCTGTATATAAATGCAATACAAATGAAGAGTTATTGGGAGTGCGACGATTCGGTTAAATACCGAAGAACCGAACCGTTGACGTCGAACCGAATCGGTTTGCTGCTATATTTCTGATTTCGGTTCGGTTAAAAATATTATTCAATAAACAATAGGATCCATCTATTGACCCAAACGACATACTGTTACTTGACGCAGATGTTAATACTATTTATAAAACAAAAAGTTAATTCTTTATAAAATATAATATAGAATAATCTATAAATGATAAATATAGAATAACGCATGGCAAAATCTGTATCGCATGTCATTTCAACCCGAGACTCAAATATCAGCCCGAGGAAAGGAATAATTAATTTGTGGTTATTTTTTTTCTAATTTTCTGTAAATATCAGTTTTAGTCGCTCTTAAAATTTCAATAAACCAACCGTTCAATAAAAAATTTGGTTCAAAAATGTCAGCTAACCCTGTGGCCTGTTCCTGAGGATAACACTCGGTATCCAAGATGACCGTTCCCACATTTTTCAGCTTTCGGTATTTGACATGGCAATGTGACCTTATTTACGGTATGACTTCACAGGCGGTTCCCTGACTTGCAAATTCAAATTGACAAACCAGAAGCAAGGATTCTAATGACATCATTTACAAACCCCTACCGGAAAAAATAGAATTTGCACACCAGGAAGCCACCTATTACTACTTATGTCCAACACGTTGATAAAAAAGGGGTTGCAATCCCCTTTGGATTAGAGTTGTTCTTACTTGAAAAAAAGGAAGTCCAGACAAACGATTGTTTTCTCAAATTGGTATATGGGTATACTGTGTTAACCTAAGAAAAAAATATTTCCGTTTCTTGCCCTTGGCGTACAGTAACAAATATATACACAGCATAAAATATCTTATATTCCTATATATTTTGTGAAACTAAAGTCGGATCCAGTATGGTTTTCATATATCAGGGGTAAAGTTGAGTTAATTAGTTGCAAGTGGATAAGTTTCAAAACTGGGTTTCTCGAGCAATTTTCACAAAATATATAGGAATTTAAAAATGTTCAAGTCTGTGAATATCTCAAATATTTATTTTTTAGAAATTAAATCATTCAGTTTTTGAATTTATTATCTAATGGATTACTCGAGATTTGGAATCGACACATATGGTAAATCTGTATCTACGACCCAAACTAGTCTTAATGATATTTGTCCGTTTGATGGGGCAACTGTCTTTAGTTCCAATACAGAACAGTTTTACTTTCAGAAATTGTTTTAAATTGAAAGCCTGAAGACGCACATTCTACATGTTCATCTTAAATCCGCATTTATGATTCATCTCAAAAGACGGTTGATACGGACAACACAATCCATATAAGAGATTTAGGCTAGATAATCCGAGGGTAACGTATATATATATAACAATAAACAAACAAACATTATGGACTGATATTAAACCTAACTGAGTATTCTGTAGGCATACTGATCTACGAGAAGTAATAGAAGTTATCGTTGTTTACGATAAGATCTTTGAAATATTCCGTGAAGTTAAAACACTCCTGTCTTGTAAAAGTATTTATTAGAATTTGCTCGCATAATTGTTACATTTTATGAATTTAATAATGATATAAAACCAAAAAAAATTCTTTCTGTATGATCATTCAATATGATAAACTTGTGCGGAACCATTCTCCGACAGTGCCTATTGACGGTCAATTCTCTTTGCACGTAAATGAAAGATTTTTCTGGTAAGACGCATTGCCAGTTATGACGTCACCGGTGGCTCTCCGGGTAGTCATTTAATTTGACCAATCAGAAGTCAGCACTATGATTACGTCATTAGTGGTGGTTAAATTCAAATGACCCGCTATAGAGCTGCCTATAACTACTAACAATTCTGATTAAATAGGATGTTCGAGTGAATGCAAATTTTGCCAGATTTGTCCCTTGCAAAATTTGCATTCCCTCGCACATCCTTGTCTTCGTTGAATTTCACTCTATGTAGCTAATGAATAACTTTACAAAGGAAAAAAATATGTCCCAATTCAATGTTTGGACGCCGTAAAAAAATTATTTAGCACGTGTGAAAATATGAACGACTATGGCCCCTTAGGATCAAGTTTGTCCCTTGCAAAATTCAAATGAACCGTGTGAGCATACACCCGAACCATAACAATGGAACAGCCTAAATGTTTGCTAAATGTTCTTGTTTTTAGGCGTAAATAATCTACCAATGAAATATTTTATTAAGAGTTAAGAGGTCATAATTTTGTGCTTGGAAGCTACAAAATAGTCTTTTAAAATTATATATATACACACACACACACACACACACACACACACACACACACACACACACACATATATATATATATATATATATATATATATATATATATATATATATATATATATATATATATATATATATATATATATAAATGATGACGCCTTCTTGACACAAATAATTGTCCTTCTTTCGCTTTTGGTAAAACGTTTTGTTTTGTACCATGTTCATATAAATTTAACACATTTACTGACAAAATCAAATTATATGTAAACATATTTTTTATTTTTATCATGAAGGCTACAGCTGCACGTTTGAGAATGGTACAACCTGTTTTTTACTTGATATACCCGAATATCTACCTTGGATTGTTAACTCAGTAAGTTGTGACATTTTAGATTGGTGATATCAGTATGTAACTTTTGATTGACATTTATGCAGATGAAACAGAGGGATTGTTTTGGAATTACCAGTTTGTACTAGATTGCCTACGTATTTAAGTTTATAATTTTTTTTTTCTATATTGATTGTAAAATTTTACCAAATAATTAAAAAGAATGAGACATATTATTACAATTATTATAAAGTTACTACTACTTTATATCCTGTGAGAAAGTTTAGTAGCAGAATTTGATAAGATACAGTTTATCAAAGTCCATAAAAAAAGCCCAGGTCAAGATAAATAGCGAATATATAGTTAGTGTTTTAACAAATCAGCCCATACAATCAGTTTTTAACTCACCTATAATTTTGAATAAAAGTTTACATAGCATGTAATATGATAATTTAATCTAGATTATAAATCATACGCCCTTTAATTCAAACAGTGTGTGTAACTATTTTTGAAATGGACAAATCTTAATTGGGCTTAAAGTATTGATAAGTAAATGCGCACGCTCGTGTTTGTGTATGTGTGTGTGTTTTCGTGTGTGTGTGTGTGTGTGTGTGTGTGTGTGTGTGATATTAATACATCTCGGTTTATTGGCCATATTTTCAAAGAACTTTTAACAGATTATTCAAATTTGCTTTAAAATGTATATTATAATCTAATGTAAATGTTTTGATTTTTTTAATGGCGGGTGTGACTGGTCGACAGGGAAAGCTTACTTCTCCATGATACCTGATCCCACCTCTTGCTTTCCAGAGATCCGTTTTTGTCCATTTTTATCGGATTTGAATCTGTGTCCTGGACATTCTATTGATTTACACTTTGGTATCTGAAGTTTTTATAATTTTATTAAAATAAATATACTAGTAATATCTAAAATTTCATATAATTCTATCATATTGTGTTTCGATTGTAGGGTTCTACAGTTTCAATATACACGGGTCCACGTTCGGCTTATAGTGGGAACAATTACCTGTATGCAGAGGCAACTTATAATTCTAAAAAAGTATATCGTCTTGATTCCAATATATTGTCATCATGTAAGAGATACAATTGTACTTATGCATCATATTTTACATAGAACAAAATTGATATTTCTGAAATATCTGATTTTTCCTACAATAATTTATTTTGATTATAATAACTAAAAACTAAACTTTAACATATTTTCTTATATATTTGTCAATATAACTTATAATATTATCAGTCATAGAAGATAAATCTCTCTTGTCTTCCCCCCCTCTCTCTCTCTCTCTCTCTCTCTCTCTCTCTATCTGTGTCTCTCTCTCTGTCTCTCTCTGTCTCTCTCTTTTTGTCTCTCTCTCTGTCTGTCTCTCTCTCTCTGTCTGTCTGTCTCTCTCTCTCTCTCTGTCTCTCTCTCTTCATTGAGTCTTTGTTTTTTGTAAAAGAGCACATGTATTACGTACATCATAAACATAATACCAACGTTCTAATGCTCAGGACGTACGTTTTTGTAAATTGAATCCATCAGTAGAGCTCAAATTTTGAATATATTTTCTAATCGGAAAGTGGTTTAACACAACACATGGAATGCATTAACAATTTCACATCCAGGGTATTTGAGTGGAATCTTCTATTCTAATGTTTCTGGTTTGGATTATAGGGTTGTAAGGGTTTAATTATTAGACAATGTGCGGTAAGGGCTAGACACTTGAAGTATTATGTGATCCACATAGAAGTTAGGTAGCGTTTAATGTCAACGTTCCGCAAATTTAACGGTCGCTATGAATGTCATGTTTGCAAATAATCTGTATCACTAAGTGTGATGTTGATATGTCTTGACTGTTGACTGTTGTTGAGATGTCTGTACCAATTGTGACGAGGTTTCATTCCACACATACTTCATTGGACTCACGGTGGATGTGACTGGTCGACATGGGATGCTTAGTCCTCCATGAAACATATATCCAATATATTCTACATTAATGTTGTTTGTAGATGAAGGTAGCTGTTTACGTTTTGCATATCACATGTTTGGAATATATATGGGAAGGCTAGATCTTTTCATCAATTATCCTGGAACATCTCGCTCTGCTTATGTTTTGAGTGTAAATGGTAATCAAGGAAAAAACTGGCATTTGGCTAATATCAGTGTGCCATCGGGACCTATCCAGGTAAGAACAACACATGTGTGTGTAAGAGAGAGAGAGAGAGAGAGAGAGAGAGAGAGAGAGAGAGAGAGAGAGAGAGAGAGAGAGAGAGAGAGAGAGAGAGAGAGAGAAAGAGAGAGAAAGATAGAGAGAGAGAGAGAGTGAGTATATACAGGCGCACAAAAACCACATACATCATAAACATAGCCTCAAAAAATCACACAGGAACAAAAAGGACACGCACACATTAGAATAATAAGCATGAGCTCAGAAAAATGTGTAACAAATTTAATCTTTACTAGATTTTTGTCAAGACACGGGCTTTCCAGTGTCCACGTTAAGACAGTCATGTCGAAGATGAGCAATCATGTTTAGTCTTTTGTCCTTGTTCTGTTTCACGAAAGTCAGGGAGACTAATTGACATTAGTTGTCTGTTCCTTTGTTAAGTCTTTCACCAGTTATCGTATAGCATCCAATTATGCGTTTTGACTTCTGTGACCCCGACCTTTAAATCCAATGACCTTGAAAGCGTGTACAGTTCTAGAGAAAGTCATGGGGAGTAAGTGACATAAGTGTCATGTTCTTGTGTCTGTCACCAATTATCGGATTACAAAAGATTTCACGTTTTGGCCTGTATTACCTTCACTTTTGACCCATACATATACGAATAGGCTTAATTGTGAAAAATAACATGTAATTTCTAAGTGTAAATAGCAACCGTAAATCACATCGATTTCAATTTATAATTGATAAAACTAGATTCAGTACAATGTCATAAACTCGGGAAAGGTATACAGTCTTAAAACTACACTTCCAATATATGACATTTTAATTTTTAAAAAAGCTATTAAAACTAAACATCACCTACAGTGTCTCAAGAATGTTTGACACGATTTACCGTGATTGGTCATTTTCCAGTATGGCTGTAACATAGGTATATGTAAACCACCGACAAGTTAACGAAGTAACTGGATCTAGTTAAGTGAATCCCATCTTGAGAGACCATTTGCCACTGAAATGTGGTGGTTAATGTTTTGTCAAAAAAAGTTTTATCAAAGGATTACTTAAATCGGTGGTTTCTAATGTGGCATCGGTAAGTAAGGGATATTTCATGTGAGTGGTCCCCCAAGACAGGTTCCACTCTACATCAAATGGAAACTTCCAAATCCTCAGTCAGTCCCTTGCGGTACAAAAATTTAAATCTATGAAGAAACAATTACTTAATGACAACCACCTTTCTTCAAGCGTCATTTTCCTGACATTTTTCATGTGTACAGTGTATCTATTTTCAGTTACTACTTAGATTTTCACAAAACTGTGTGGAACCATGTACCTGGACCATGTAGGCTAATTCCTGGTGTCAGTAAGTACATATGTAATCCTTTTACGGATTGGGATAATGAGACCGGAAGGAGAGAGTCAGCGTCCCCTGTTGATCCGTCGCAAATATTATGAGAATAGATCAATTTCAAACATCACATTTCGTTTTACTTTTTAAGTTTTGTCTTTTGAAAACTTCCCCATTACAGATAAATAAAACTAAAAAAAATCCATAAAGTGTTGGTAAGTAATCGTGATATATTCATTTCGACCTGTTTGGGATTCTCAATTGAGAATTATTCTTCTTGTACATAGATTTTTTAACAAAAATATTCAGTTCGTCTTATTCTGGTTGACTTGTAGTTTTGATTACGCATAGGTACTACTTTTTGTCAGTGGACAATTTTAAATAGTGCTGTTATATCTAGTCACCATATTAAAATGTACCAACGACTTGGAAAAGGGTCATTATGACAGACAAGGACACGTGGGATTTCGTGTAACGTATTATATCTGATATAATTGTAGATTTTTTGTGCTGGAAACAAAACGAGTTGTCCTGTTTTAACATTAATCATTGCACAACCAATGTTTTATGTTGTAAGATAAGATTAGCTTTACTTGTATTTTTGCCCTATTTCACGTAATTGTCCATCATTATAAACTTTCGGGTAATCATGTTTAGTGGTTTAGTTGTGATTAGAGCTTTTGTACCTTACAATGTGAAAACTGGGTAATCATGTTAAGTGGTAAAGTTCTGATTATAGCTTTTGTACCTTGTAATGTGAAATACTAGGTAATCATGTTTAGTGGTAAAGTTCTGATTATAGCTTTTGTACCTTACAATATGAAATACTGGGTAATCATGTTTAGTGGTAAAGTTCTGATTATAGCTTTTGTACCTTACAATATGAAATACTGGGTAATCATGTTTAGTGGTTAAGTTCCGATTATAGCTTGTGTACTTTAAATACTGGGTAATCATTTTTGGTTGGTTGTGCTCTGGTTTAAGTAGTTGTACCTTATTCTGACACAATACCGGATAATCATGTTTCGTTGGTTTTGGCCTTATCACAACAGCTTATAATGTCACAATACTGGGTAATTATATTAATTTGATATTGCCTTGATTATATATCACATAATGTCATAATACCGGGTCATCACAGTTACTTGTACTGATTTTAGCATCTGTACCATATAAAACCTTAATACCGGGTAATCATGTTTACTAAATCACTTGTACTCATAATAGAAGTTGTACCTTGTAATGTCGCGATGTTTGGTAACATGATTATATACTAAATGTGTATTTTAATTATCACACTCATATTTTAGTGCTCTCAGGGGCCTTAAACTTATCAGCATAATTTTGAAATAATTAATTTGTTTTTTGATTAGTTTTATCCGATATATATATTGAGATATTGAATGAAATTGTACCGCTGCCCCTAAATTAGCGCAAGAAGCGAAGTGAAACACTAACGGCGTTGATATTAGAATATCCCTAAAATAAGTATACATACAGTACCTTATAATACCACAGCACCGGGTAATCATGTTTACATATTAGCGTCTTGGTAATGTGAGTTGTGCCCTATTACTAAAATACTAGGTAATCACATTTACATATTTAGTGTCCTGGTTATATCAGATGTGCTTTATGATTCTACAATAGCGGGTAATCACATTTACATGTCAGTGCTCTGGTTATATCAGTTGTGCCTTATGATGCTACAATAGCGGGTAATCACATTTACTTGTTAGTGTTCTGCTCATATCAGTTTTGCCTAATGATTCTACAATAGCAAGTATGTTAGTGTTCTGGTTATATCAGTTGTGCCTTATGATTCTACAATAGCGGGCAATCAATTTACTTGTTAGTCTCCTGGTTATATCAGTTGTGCCTTATGATTCTACAATAGCGAGCAATCAATTTACTTGTTAGTGTCCTGGTAATATCAGTTGTGCCTTATGATTCTACAATAGCGAGCAATCAATTTACTTGTTAGTGTCCTGGTAATATGAGTTGTGCCTTATGATTCTACAATAGCGGGCAATCAATTTACTTGTTAGTGTCCTGGTTATATTAGTTGTGCCTTATAATGCTACAATACCGGATAATCACATCTATATGTTAGTGTTGTAACTAATTAGATCATAATTATTACACATATATTTTATGTTGTCAAGAGGATCAGATAATTACAAGTACGCAACTTCTCATTTGATGTAGATTTTGGATCAGAAGATATGCAGACACTTTCCAATGGTCTTACATTTTTTACATCGGTAAGTGATTTCTTTTAAATACCCACTGTATCTGATGTCACAAGTTTTGTATTTGATGTTTTTTTGGGTGTTGGAGTGTGTTTGATGTCATCAGTGCGTTATCTATGTCACCAGAATAATTGTGTATATTGTATATGACAATTGGCGTTTTTGTATATCATAGACTAATAACGGAGTGTTTGATGTCTCAATTGAATTTTAATGTCAACAGGGTGTTAAGGAGTGTTTACCTGTTTGGCGCCACAAGTGATATATTAAATGTCACTGAATGTTTGTGGATTGCTTGATGTCAAAAATAATATATTCAATGTCCCAGTGGTGAGATATAATAATAATTGCAATCTGTTAATTCTCTAATGTCACATGACACGGATACAATGACACGTATTAGCTAGTACATGCGTACGTACTAGAAAATTCTACAAGACTATTTTGTAGTTTCCAAGCACAGAATTATGACCTCTTAACTCTTAATAAAATATTTCATTGGTAGGTTAATTACGTCTGAAAACAATTTAGCAAACAATTAGACTGTTCCATTATAAGGGTTCTGATGTATGCTCACACGGTTCATTTTAGAATTAGAAGCTCTCTAGCGGGCCATTTTAATTTAATTGCCACTGCTGACGTAATCAGAATGCTGGATTCTGATTGGTCAAATCAATTTACCCGCTAGAGAGCCACCAGTGACGTCATATCCGGAAATGCATCTTACTAGAAAAAATATTTCATTTACGTGCAAAGAGAAGTGACCGACCGGAGAAAAGTTCCGCACCAGTATATCATATTAAAATATCATACAGAAAGAATATTTTTTTTTGGTTTTATATCATTATTAAATTCATAAAATGTACTAAGTATGCGAGCGAATTCTGACAGACACTTTTACAAGACAGTAGTGATTTAACTTCACGGAATATTTCAAAGATCTAATCGTAAACAACGATAATTTCTATAACTTCTCGCAGATCAGAAGGAGTAGTATATGTACTACACTTCAGCTCACTTTTTTGGGGGATTCCCCGCGGAAGTATGAGTCACTTGTTTTTTTGGTGGGGATTTCCGGTTGGAAGTTATATATATCGTGGTTTATATATATAACGTGTTTAATTGGATTATGTGTGCCACGGTGGATTTTCGTTTTTTTTTTTTACAAAAATACAAATTATTCTACGAAGGTGTAGTCCGTCCGTCCAGGTGTTCCCAAATGGTATAGTGCGAAAACATTGAAATGTGGTAAACAATTTTTAACTCATTTTAAAAAACATGTCTCATACCGAACGATTATTGGATTTACCGATCCTTCCCGAGAGATCTATTACGTCACAATATATCGAACCGTTATTGGATCTCCCGATCCCGGCCGATTTTAAAAAACCGGTTTTAAGGCCCAAACGTGTCTACACGGGTCAGACCTATCGTTTTGATAAGATTTTCGAGATAGAGCATAAAAAGTTTGCAACCTGGTCGGACGAGTATAAAGTAGTCCTATTGAGGGATAGACCTATCGATATAGATCGTTTATTTGTACATCTCGTAAGGTCGGTGATAAACGCTAGAGGGTTGCAAAACGGTGATAAATTTCGCATCATCATCGATCACGAGAAATTCCCGAAACCGTTTAGTACGAAATATATCACCATCTCGGGGGATTTGTCCGAAACGTTATTCAAAGCACTGCAAGAGTATATAGAATATTACGGAGTAGACTTAGACGAAGTAGAAATAGTCGTTCGAAATATATCACCATCTCGGGGGATTTGTCCGAAGCGTTATTCAAAGCACTGCAAGAGTATATAGAATATTACGGAGTAGACTTAGACGAAGTAGAAATAGTCGTTCAGACTACGAAAATGCCGAGGGGGGAGGGGAGACCCAAACGACCTGTGACAAAGAAGACGTCGTCGTCGAAAAGAAGCATCATCACGATTAAAAACGACGACGCCACGTGTCTGGCACGAGCCATCGTGACGGCGGTGACCAACAAACATAAAGACAGATGGACAAATACCCAGCTTCGAAACGGTTTCAACGGCAGTCGTAAATTACAGGAGGTCGAAGCGCTCAAACTCCACGAAGAAGCGGACGTTCCCGTGCAGGATCACGGTTGCACCTTAGAGGACGTGAAAACGTTTGCCGATCACCTAGGCGTGCAGATCAACATAGTGGACGGCTATCGGTTCAACGAGATCATCTATACGACCGAAGGAAGCGACGACGACGCGATCTATTTGTACAAGAATAAAAATCACTTCGACGTGGTTACGAAGATGAACGGTTTTTTGGGTACGCGGTATTATTGTCATACTTGTAAGAAGGGATATACAAGACGAGATCGTCATAAATGTCCCAAAAAGTGTACATCGTGCTTCGGTTACGATTGTCCGGGGGGTGAGAGGAAAGTGTGCGACGATTGTAACAGAACGTTTTTCGGCGAAGCCTGTTTTAAGGAACATAAGCGCGATAGAGGCGAGAGAGACGGCGAACCGGACGTAGCTTGTTCACTCGTTCGGAAATGTTTAGAGTGTGAAAGGGTGGTCAAAGACTTAGGGTCCCACGTATGCGGTCGTTCCGACTGTCCGAGTTGTCGAGAAAACGTTGACATGACGACGAACAAGTGTTTCATGGTCAAGAAACAATGTAAGGCCGGTGAGTGCACGGAGGAGGAACCGTGCGAGGAGGTGAATGAAAAAAATAAGAAAGAATGGTGTTATAGTTGTAAAATGCGAACGACAAAGTATTATTTTTACGACATAGAAGCGATGCAAGACATGGGCGTCCGCCTCCTCCTTCCAATTCGCCCGTTTGATACAGATATCTGACTTTGGCGAAGGGGCTGATGGGCGGTTGCACTTAATCGTCGACGGGTTCTACCTTTTCGGGCGGGTCAGTCTCTTCGTTGATCGTTTTGACGACTTCCGGCAACCGTTTCGCCCATTCTCTGTTTCTGTCTTTGGTTTTCATCTCTCGATCGTATTGATAGCTAAACAGCCGTTCGCCCAACGTTCTGTTGAATCGTTCGACGATGGCTTGGTCGCGATGAACGTCGACTCGTCCCCTTCTTATTCTCGCGCCGTGTTTAATCATGAGTTTGGTGACGGCGCCCATGAATTCGCGGCCGGGATCGATTTGTAATAATTTCTAAAACGTCAGACGCCGCCGTTCGTAGATCTTTTCGAAAGCGTCGGCCACCTCTCGACTGTCTTTGGTCGCCAGCGGTTCCGCCTCTTTGTAGCGAGTGCCCACGTCGACCACCGTCAGCGCATACTTGTACGTCTTCCCGTCCAACTTGTCGTGCGGCAGATACAACAGATCGGCCTGGTGAGTGTCGTTTTCTTTCGCGTCTTCGAATCGGGGTCTCACGATCTTCTTGGGAGCGGACAGATAAATTTGCCATACGTCTTGTTTTTTTCAGGAACTCGAACGCTTCCTTCTCGCTGACTTTGGCCGCTTTGGCCAATTTCTTGACGGCGTCCCGCCCCTTCCAGTACCCTCTGGGACTATAATAGATATCTTCCATGTTTTCTTACGTCTTTAATTTTTTAACGCCGAAGAACATGAGTCTCGCTCCCACGATCACGAAGAGCAGTTCTCGGTCTTTCTGTTCTTCCGAGGGTCGATAGAAATCGCTCAACTTGGGTTCGGGAGGTAGCTCTTCTTCCGTCATCTGCGAGTAGAGTCGCATGGCGGCGTCCACTTATTTGTAGGTGTAGAGGGCGTGTCCTTCTTTCTTGAGACTCTTGTTGAGGAAATCCAATCGTTTCGTGCGTTCGCGATTCCATTTGTCTCTGGCTTTGGTCAGTTCTTCCATCGCTTCGTCGTGTCTGTGTGATTGGAGAATAGAAAATTCGATCCCGAGAAGGCTACGGCATTGAATATTGCTCCGCCTACCATCATCGCGATCGTTGATATTTTCTTCTTTTTAAAGATTTTTTTATTTCATGATATTGGCGGGAATGATGCCCTTCTTGACCAGCATGTCTTTGGTGTATTCGGCGAAAACGTAGTCGGCGAGAACGATTCCGAAGTCTTTCAGATCTAGATCCATCTTGGGTGCGGGTGTTTTTAAGAATTTCTTGGCGAGTTGGGCGTAGCCGATGGCGATGCCCGTGCTGACGGCCGCGGGATACGCGGTGTTGACCAGATCCTTTTCCGTACTCATTTTTTTATAGGAAAAAAAATATTATTTATCGGAGTTTACGTCGTCGTCGTCGTCGTCCGTACGGTAATGATGAATGTGGTGGGTGTTGGCTTCCAAGATTTCGGCAAACACTCTCACGAATAAACCCGTGGCGAGGATTCCCAACGCCATCAACGCCGCCGTGTCCGTGAACGTTCTCAGTCTTTCGTTACACATTTTTATAAAAAAAATTTCTTTAATACATTTTGTGAGGTTTTGGAGTCGTGTGTTCTGTAGGTGGAGGAGGTGGTGGTGGTGGTGGTGGGGTCTCTAATTTTTTGGCTACGATCACAACGACGGCGACGACGATTCCACCCGCTAGCCATTTCCAGCCATCCTGGCTATTTGCATGGCTATCCTGGCTATTAGCATTGCTATCGTGGCTATTATCCTGGTTAATAGCATTCCTATCGTGGCTATTATCCTGGCTATTAGCCTGGCCATCGGCCTGGCCATCCCAGCTATTCCATCTCTTTTGCGCTCCCTTCTTCCCCGCTTCTTGACGTTTCGGGTTCTTTTTCTTTATCAAGAGTTCTTCCGGATTCATCCTCTTTTTCTATAGCGTCCGATTTTTTAAATCCTGTGATATGACGACTGGTCGTGGCGACGATGCTGAGTGGTGCCAAATAAGAACCGAAGTGGTGATATAAATGACAACACGCTTCGCCGATGGCTGCGTCGAGGAAAGGGTATTCGTTCAGTTCTTCGATCAGTCGGGGTTCGTTTTGGAAGTCGAAGAAATATTTCAGACCTTGGGCGTACAGCGTGATGGCGGAATTGCCGAGTCGCGCGTTGAGCAGACGGTTCAGGTTTTCCTTGTCGTTCATCTTGTCCAGATCGGCGACGGTCACGTCCTTTCCGAGGAAGTGACGCGATCGTCCGGATCCGACGACGGACGCTAGCCTGTCTCTGACCGATACGTCCGTCGTCGTCGTGCGGCGTCGTTCGTTAGTATCTCGACCACGTTCATCCTTTTTTTTAATACAGTTTATTTATATTTTTGTAAACGTTACGTTTACAAAAAATACTGTCGCGCGCGCGCTATTATTTTATTCTGTGTCGGAATCCAAGTCTAAGTCTTCTTCGCAGTCGGCCAAATCCGGTAGAGGTGCAACGTTGATCGTTTTGACGACGACGACCTGGTGCAAGAGGATCTGCATGTATACTTTCGATTCTTTGTTGGGGATGTAAACGTTGTCTACGTAAAGAACCGATGGCCAGACATAGTTTTTTCTCGTATTGGCCAAGATCGGTTTCGACGACGAGCGGATGTTTATCTTTCGGATCGTCGACCGTTCTCTTTCTATAAAAAGTAGACTTGTCTCTGTTTATCCTTCGAGTAGATCACCTTGTCGCCGTTCTGATCCGTTTTGACGAGGGTTATATCGTTGACGTCCACGGGGGTTTTTCTACCGTTTTCTTTCAGCGTCTTGGCGAGTTTTTCTATTTCCGTTCTCAAGAACGCCACGATCTTTTCCAACACATCGACGAATTCCTTTTGGCATTTAAATTTTATGGAATAATCGGAACCGTCCTCGTGTCGCCACAGACTGGACAATTCCGTTTTGGGAGTGCGTATCACCAACGATTTCGAGTCGCCGTTCGGGTACCGATACGCGACGTAAACGCGTTGATAGCGTTTCCCTTTCTTATCGACGTAATGGGCACCTGTCCTTAAATTGTTCACGTCAAAGTTCTCGATCGTCACGAAAGCCATTTATTTTTTTTTTATATTAGAATAATTTTCTTTATGTCATTTTCAAATCTTGTGCAATAGTTGCCTCAACCATCGTGCCGTTCAGTGATAACGTTCCAAACGCAATAGATAGAGTATCGCGCATAAGAGGAGTAAAATCCTAAAAACGATGAACGAGAGTAATGCGAACACCATCACTTCGGTAAAACGTTTCATTTCTTAACACGGAAAAAATTGTTAAACGGTTTAAGGAAACGGATATACAAATTTAAAAAAAAATGTTTATTTTATTGGACAAGACGTTTACCGAACGCGGCGTAAAACAAATGTTGGGGGACGCCGTATCGTGCATGCAATTGGGGCACCAAGTCTTGGTGTATTGGCCCGACGACGTCAAACTCGAGTGTCAAATGCCTCGCATGCGCAGACACTACCCGTGTAAGCATCCGGTCGTCGTGAATTCGTTGTTTTGCAGCATTCATCACAACTACTTAAAAGAGAGAGGGATCGACACGTTGAAGTATTGCGCCTCTTGTCGAAAATGGATGGCCGATAGCACGAAATACGAAACGTGTTATGCGTGCGGCGGAAAAGAACGCGCGGTCGAGTGGCACAAGACGCATCCGCGGTCCGAGAGGAGGAGGAGACGTCCCGAGAATTAACCGGCTTTTTTTAAACATAACGTTTAAAAATCTACGGTTAATGAGAAGCGGATTTGTTTACGAGGGTGAGGAGCCGTTTGCGCAGATCCTCCGTCTCTCGATCCGACTCCTTTTTGACGGTCTCGTCCTTGTATTTGGCGCACAGTTTCTCCTTCATCTCGCGATACTTGGTCAGTTCGTGGGACACGGTGGCGAACTCTTCCTCGGTGATCTTCCCGTCTTCCAGCGCGCGACTCACCAGATCCGTGATGGAATTCAGTTTGCTCTCGGCCAGTTTAAAGATCTTCAGGTGCTTCTTGGATTTCTTCAGCAACAGTCGTCGGATTCCCTTCATGGCCAGTCCCAACGATCCCACGGTCACGGCGACGATCTGGAGGGGTAGTCCCGCGATGGGCACGACGAATCCGAGTCCGCCCACCACCAGACTTCCCGCTATCACCGCGCCGTCGACACCGTCCGCCGTGTTGACGACGCGTTTGTATTTCTTGTGGACGCTCTTCCGCGACTCGATCTCTCGCCTGAACGTCTGCTCGATCTCTCCGATCCGTTTGAGACGATAGTGTTGCGCCTCGTCCGCAGTATATTCCGACGTTATTAACGACGGGTACAACGGCGACGTCTTTTTGTTATTCATTCTTTTTTAAAGGGAAATTTTCTATACGTCAAGAACTAAGACGCCGGTGACGCTCCCCGCTTTCGAGTCTCTGTTTACGTTAAAGTGGAGCACGTCGCCCGCCGTCACCCGCAACGGCGGATTCAGCGGGACGATCTCGCCCGTCTTGGTCTGGAAGGTCCTCCGTTCCACGTTGTTCAGGACGAGCGTCACGTCCAGTTCTCCCAGGAGTCCCAGACGGATGACGTGGCCGTCGAACAACATTTTAACGCCCAGCGTTGGTCGGAGTCTTCCGACCTTGTTCACTTCGAATTGGAAGGTGTTCATGATGCGACGGTTCATGGCCAACGCGGTGATCTCTTTGGCGTCCTCGAAGTCTTTGAGGAGTTTCTCGTTCAGGTCCTCCACCAGTTCTTCCCTCTCCACCTCTTCCCAATAGAATCCGGAACTAGACATTTTAGAACTATTTATTTAGAATTTCTTAAACTCCAATGGGACGTAGACGGCATAGCTGTGATTGTCGACGGGATGGCCTTCCTCGTCCTTGAGACGTAGCGTCACCTCTGAGATGCGATCGTGTCGCAGCGGCATGAACGCGGGACGTTCGAACAACTCGGTAAATCTCACGGTGGGACACGGCAGGGACGCGAGGATGTCCTTCACCGTGCCCTCTCTGACGCCTTCCTCCAACTCGTCGAGATGAAAGTTGAGGAGATCGACCGGTTGCAGGTTGACGCTGCGACTCGCTGAGATGGTCCCTCCCAGGGGCACGTTCGCGCTAATGCCGAGAATCTTGCCGAGTTCCTCCGGAAGCTGCAACAGATTCGACTTTTTGCTCTCGAGTCGCACTCGCATGGTGGTCCTGTCCAGGACCACCTTGTCGAGGTACTTCGCGAGGAGGCGTCGCAGGTCGGTGAAGGTGTACGACCCGGCCTGGACGACTTGCAGTTTCGGTCTCGCCGACCCTTTGGCGTACTGGAGGAAGACGTCTTTCTTGACGTTGTACAACCCGTTGTAAAATGGATCGATTTGATGCCCACGTGCCACTCGCCGTCGTCGTTGTCGATGTAGTGTGAGAGTTTCACGGGTTTACCGATCTCCGAGACTAGACGAAACATCGTTTTTTTAATATAAAAATTTTCTTTAAATAAATAAAACACAACGATGAACGTCTACGAGTATAGAAAGAATCTCCACCTGTCGTCGTTCGACGTCTACGTCAAAGCGAAGGAAAAGTTTCGCGCGTCGTTCGAGAACATCTTCGACGTCAAGGCCTACAAGAATCCGAATCCCTTCATAGACGTGTCGCCGAAAACGAAGGCCATGCTCGACCTCTTCGACATATGCTACCAGAAACCGGACATCTTAGCGGGCCTCTCGCCGGAATTCAAGACCACGCTGACCTGTTGGCGCCGGCATCCCATCAGGGGATTCTGGCAGAACCAGTTAAATTTTTCCGTGTGGTGCGCCACGACCGGGTGCGGCGTGACGCTGGACATGGGAGACGACGCGCTATCCAAGTGGTTATTTCGTTGTCACGTCTATTACCAGATAAGAGTGTTGAAAGAGATGGCGGTTCCCTTGCCCAGCGACGCCAATTTCGATCACGCAGGGAACAACGTCGACTTGTCGGCCTACAAACGACTCTGCCGCGAATTCGACGTCCCCGTCGACACGGACTGGAAGATCAAAGGGGGAACCTTCTTCTGGAAATACGACGGGAAGTGGTCGACTTTAATCGGGGATAGCGATAAGGGTATCACGCTTCCGGGGCTAGCCAGATTGGACGCGTCCATTCGCGTCTTCGTCTGGGCGATCTTGGGCGCGCAGGGGGAAACGAGATATTCCATCGTGGACGTCGGCGCCGCCTCGATAGACGCGCAGCGTCAGTTCTTGGCCAACGTCGAGGACGCCATCAATCGACCGGTCGACTTACCCGTGGACCTCGCGCGTTACGAAGACTGTCTAAAATACGCCAATTCCAAGTCGACTAAGTCGTCCACCCGGGACTCTACATGATGCCCAGCGACATGAAACTGAAGATCGACCAACTGGCAGACTACAACAACGAGATCCTGATCGCTCCCAACACCGCGAAACCGGGGAAAAACGTCGATCTCAACGTCAAGACGTTCGTTCCTCCGCTGCCGCCGAACGTCGTTTCACCCGTCGTGGAAAACCCGCCGGCACCCGTCGAACCGCCGCCGACACCCACATCCGACGACGACGATCACGAAAAGCAGAAGACGGCCGTCTGGGCGCTGGCGTTACTTTCTTTTCTTCTTTTCGTCGAGTTTGGTTAACAGCCAACCGACGATGATCATCCCCAAGACCCACAGATGCTCGCCCAACCACACGGCCGTCTTGCCGAGCGTCGACAGGAGCCAGGACAGGACGGCGCCCAAGATGCCGGGCAACGCCTCGCCAATCTCGCGAGCAGTTTCCCGACCGCGTCCAGCTGTTTCTTGACCCAGTCTCCCAATCCGCCCTCCTTGTTCGGCGGCGGCGGCGGCGGTGGCGGTTTGACTGTCGCGGTCTCCGGAGGAAGCAATTCGACCAAGAAACCTATCGTCATGCCGATTGCCTTCAGTATGCTGAAGATGGTGACCCCTGTTCCCGAAACAGGTTGGCGATCCGTTCTCGCAGCGGGAGGTTGTCGTCCAGCAACCCCGCGATCGATTCTCGGATGACGGCGAGTTGTGATTTCAGCCGGCCCTTGAAGAGGTCGATGCTCTCGTTCACGGCGTCCGATTTGCCGCGCGTCTTGGCGATCTCCCCCTCGATGCGTTCCCGGTCGTTGGGATTCCTTTCCAGATCTTCCCTCCACTGCGACAACGTGTGGTCCAACTCCACTCTCTTGGCTTCCAGGACGCGCATCGAGCCGCGAACGGTTGGCAGACTCTTGTCCAATCCCAGCAATTCTCTCATGGGCAGCCCCTCCGTCTGCTCCTCTCCGTCGGTCATGCTCTGGTGCAACCCCTCTACGCTGTCGGATAATCGGGTTATACCATCGTCTAATTCTTTGGCAGACGTTTCGTCCGAAGTGGGTTTTTCCACCCGGTCTTCGACGAACGAGAGGGCGCGCTTCACCTCCTTAGCCTTTTTTACATGGGGGAGTTGATCGTAGAGACCCACCGCTTTAACAAATTCTGTACCAAATTCCTTACTTAGCGTAGACGGTGCATAAAATTTATTGGAATCCTTTTTTTGGTATAATTTAACATCATCACCCTTCCACTTGAAAAATAACTTATTTCCGTCCTTATTGGTTCTAAATCGTTTTTCATTGTCTTCGCTGGGAGTGGCCCCCGTTTTTTCTTTAAATTTTGCCACGAGTGTGGCCACTTTTAATCGCTCTCGTTGTCGGGGTTGAGCTTCGATGGGAACGTTCGGTGCGTTGGAAACGGCCCATTCGGGATCTTTGCTATTATCGACGAACGACGTCTCCGCGGTCCTTCCGGAGTCGTCGTCATCCCGTCTCGAGGGAGTATCTTGTATTTCGATGTCGTTATCGTCGTCTAAACTATGATAATCATCGAACTCGTCATTCGCTGGATGTTCGGCCATTGTTTTTTATTAAAACGGTTTAAATTTTTTATTGCGCAATATAAAGAGGATGATAAATTACGGACACCTTCTCGATCCCGACAGGAAATTGCTCCATCCTTTCGGCGTGAAGAGCGAACGCCAGACGGTCACTGTCTCGCACAATCCCTCCAGCATCGAAGGAGACCAGACGTTGACGTTCCGCTTCCCCAATCTGAGCGACAGCGACGTCATCGTCCCCCAGAAGCACAAAGTTGTGCTTCGATATGAAAGTCGCCGTGGAAGGCGGCGATCTCGCCAAGACCAGAGTCTACAATAACTTGGGACGTAACATCGTCAAGAAGATCGAGGTGAAGATCTCGGGAAACCCCGTCATGACCATCGACGACGCCGACAAGTTCTTCGTCTACAACGATCTCTGGAAAGTAGAACGACGCAACATGGCACAACAGGGAGTGCAGAGCGACGATCTCAACGTACTGAGATCGAAACCCATCACCTACGACATCCCCCGCGACGCCAAGGAAGAGTACGAAATTGCCGTGGCGTTCGGGAATCGGTTTTGTATTCCCCTCGACTTCCAAATCTTGGAGACGAGCGAACCCTTCTATCAAGCGGGGTTGCAAGATCGATTGGAATACATGCTGACGTTCAACGACGCCATAAACGTCGTCAAGACAGACCCCGACGACGCCAATAAACCGATAAGTTACAAGGCGACCAACATCGCTCTGGAGTTCGATAAGATCACCGACGACACTCTCGCTCGCAGCATCCGACAGACATATCCGTGACACCACGCCTACTTCTTCAACAAGATCTTACGCTATCGCAAGACGACGATGAGCAAATCAGACTCCGTCCTCAACTATCAGATCAACACACCCGTACGGTCTCTTGCGGGCATCCTGTTTCTCTTCAAGGACATCACCGTCGACGATCCCGAAAAGTTTTACAATCCGAGAATCACCAAGGTGGAAACGACCATCGAGGGACAGCCCAACCAACTCTTTTCGGTGGGTATGAAACCGCATCACCACTTCAACGAGATCAAAAAGCTGTTAGGAGCCCTGAATCGCGAAAACATCACGGAAACGGTCGTCAAGGAACTGGACCTGATCAACGTCTCTATGGGGAAATATCTCAAAGATCACTACGCCCTCTGGTTGGACTTGCGAAAAAAACCCGAAAACCATCTTCACGGCACGGGTCGCAAACTCATGAACATCAGCGAGGGCATCTCCATCCGCATCGAGAGACAACCGGAAACCGACAACGATCCCGTGGACGTCTACATCTTCGTCGTCAAGGACGGACAGATCAACATGACGGACGGAAGTTTCGCGAGCGTCATCTCTTAAGAAAAATTAAAATTGCTGCAGGACACGCTACGACACTTTTACGACGTCTACAAGGGAACACCCATCCTGTACATCATCGACGACTGTTAGGCCACCAAGCAGATCAAGAAGAAGGCGGACGCCCTGTCCATGCTGGCTTTTTCCGGAAGACACGCCAACCAGTCCGTCTGGATCTTGTCGCAACGGTACAACCGCGCGTCCAAAGACTTTCGCACGCAGATCAAGTGGGTTGCGCTCTTCTTCACCAAAGACAAATTCAGTTTTAACGAGTGCCTGGATGAAAACGACGTCATTCCGGAAGAAGAGAGAAAACGGCTCAAACGCGAACTGTCGCAACGCAAACACTCCAAACTGATCCTGCGGACCAAACAACCGACGGACTACACCTTCGTAGAATAATTTATATTTTTGTAAAAAAAAACGAAAATCCACCGTGGCACACATAATACAATTAAACACGTTATATATATAAACTATATAAACCACGATATATATATATAACTTCCAACCGGAAATCCCCACCAAAAAAAAAAACACGTGAATCATACTTCCGCGGGGAATCCCCGAAAAAAGTGAGCTGAAGTGTAGTACATATACTACTGAAGGCCTACAGAATACTCATTTCGGTTTAATGACAGCCGTCCATACTCTAAGCGCGATAACGCCTGTTCTCTGTATAAAAAGAACGTCTATACATACACATGTCGCATGATCATATGAAACTCTGCGATATCTCATGGTCAGTACTTCATGGTTTTGTCTTATGTTATTTTAAAGCCGTCATCGCAAATGAAGCTTGATACAGAAAACAAGGCAGCACAAGGACTAAAGATAGTAATCACAAATATCAGTCGAATATGTCGGACAATTGACATAATTTTTCGACTGTTTCAAGTGATCAAGTGTGTCCTCATTTATATACGCTGATCGTTTGGCAAAACTAAAATTAAACTTGAGATGTAAAACTAAAAGCTCAGTTAAAATGCAAAAATATTGTTTACATTTTTACTTTATCATTTACTAAAATTAACCATCGTCAGCAGACTGTGACATCAGCGTTATATAAATTTATTTTGTGAAAACCTTCTTGTATAATTAACTGCAGTAAATGTCTTTTCCAAATTTCGGGATTTTTACCTTCAAACCGCATTTAAGAAAAGTAATCTTTTGATGTACCTGATTTACATTTTATCAAATTTGAAAAAAAAATAACATATCGGAATATATGGTGAATAATTTAAAAAACACTGATATGGTTAAGTGGTATTATAGTTTGGTGCGAAAATACCTGAAAACAGGTCACGCTGTTCATTTTAATATGATTTTAATCGGCTAATAAAACAAGACAAATTGTTAACTAGATTTATAAAAATAGCACGTGCTTATTTTCAGATCTATTCCTATTCATATTTCTATATAAAAAAGTTGACAATATCATTTAAAAATTGCATTTTCAATCAGATAAAAAATAATGCAGACATGTATATTATAGCAATATAATTATGACAAACAAAAGTCTGTGCGCTCTTTGTAGTACCAAGTTTTAGATACAGACACATATTTGTATCAAACTATATATGTCATAATTGATTATTGAATTTTCTGTCAATATTAAAAACAGCATTAAAAAAAAACAAACAAAAGCAAAGCCTAGGAGTAAAACGCTCTTTCTTAATTTTCGTAATTATGCGTACTTTTAATATTTATCAAGAGAAAAGCCGAATAGCAGTTAACGCGGTTGTACATAGTGTCAGATCGACGTTAGCCATATAACACCAAAACAATAAAATTTATGTCTAATTATAAATTATCAATTTAGTTCCCCGATAATCCACCAGCAATAGCGACAGACTATCATTATACCATCAACCCTCAGGAAAAAACGCTTAGATGAATTAAGATACGCCTTAAAAGAACGAGGATATCCTTTGACTCTTATAAACAAAGGGATAGACCTAGCTGAATCTATTCCTTTATCAGTACTGAGACAAACGAAATCAAAGATTAAACACCAACCATTAGCATTTGTAACAACTTTTAATAAATGCAATCCGGAAATATTTAATAAAGTATATAAAGGCTTAGATTGTTTACGAGTAGATGAAAAACTAAATATGATTTTAAATGAAACAACAATTATAAAAAGTAAACGACAACCTAAAAATCTCAAACAGTTACTAACTCGTGCCCACTTTACAAATACTGAGGATTTAAAGATCAGGGGTGTAATTAAGTGCAAAAATAAAAGATGTAAAGTATGTGACATCATTATTGAAGGTCAAACATTCAAATTTAAAAATTCCTGTTCTTTATTTTATATCAAACGAATATTAAATTGTGATTCTAAAAACGTAATATATGTAATTTTATGTGAAAATTGCAAGGAAGAATATATTGGTTGTACTCAGTCACTAAAACAAAGAGTAGCTCTACACAAAAGCAATATAAAGTTATCACATAATCGTAATTTATTCGTTTCTAAACATATATTTCAGTGTAGTAAAGGGAATTTCAAAATCATGCCAATATATCAAACAGATGACTATTCAAATATTACACTCAAAGAGCAATATTTTATTGATAAATTCAAACCATTACTTAACAGAACTTAACCCACACATTTCACATAATATTATGCAAAGGAGTGGCCTTCTTATCAGATTAATTAATTTGTTTATTCTTTGCATTAAGCTTCCTACATTAGTGTTATCTTATCTACTTCATCAACTTCTTATATATATATTTACTTTACCACTATGAGATTCATGATATATATATGTATGTATATTCAATACATTTTTGTTGATGACCATTGCCTGATGAGCGTTTGTAACGCGAAACACGTGTCGCAATGTAAGTTAATAAAACTTAAAACTGTTTTGTGGTGTGGCATTCTGTATTTTTATATTTAATTTCTTTACGTTTGGACTTTCAAATAACTTTTATATATATATATATATATATATATATATATATATATATATATATATATATATAGATAGATAGATAGATAGATAGATAGATAGATAGATAGATATATAGTCATGATACAGTGACTTATTTTGTCACAATTTTTCACAGTCTCGACATATACAGCAATTTTAGCATAATTGTTAATGTAATTTAAATATCTGTTTGACATTTACGTACTGTAAAACATAAAATCAGTTTGGGAGTATGTTATTGTGTCAAGAAACATGGTAACACTTGGTCAACCATATATCCTATCATTTTGTTAAACTGATTTATATCTGAATTGAACGTACTTAAGCACAATAAAGACTTCATCAACAACATATAATGAAATGTTGGTAAACATGATTTTTTTTTTTATTATTTAAACAAAACGTTATAACGATAAAGAATATGGTTATCCAACTTTTATTTTATGCAACTCTATTTAGATAACACGGTCAAACGCGGGTATTACTATAATTATTAATATAATTCAAATATTTGTTTGAAATTTCGTACTGTAAAATTTACGGTTATTTGACAGTTTGGAGGCATTTGAATGCTGGTTTGTTTGTTCATTGATTTTAACGTCCCATTCAAGAATATTATGTTCACATGGATACGATACTAAATGCTGGTTATGGGCTTCAAATTTTGGCCTATGCGTCACTTACAGCCATTCAGCAGCGAGGGTTCTTTAACGTGTCGACACCTATTGTGACACGGAAACTCGGTTTTAAACTGCCTCAACCGAAAGCCATGAAAACAGGAAACCAACTTGTCACCGGATGGACTCAAACCCTCGACCTCACGATCAAAATTCTAGCGCGTTAACGATCGAACCATATCGGCGCGGCATCTTAATGCATCAAAAAGATGCTAACACTTGGCTTAGAGTAAATTTCATCGTTTATATAAGGATTATATGTGTTTGATCAATGTTTGGATGTACGGACACTGCAAAATCTCACATAAGTATGAATGAAAATACGCCTGTTTCTCAACGATATTGCAGAATTCCATCGTCTTAATTCGAAGATGTAAAGCAACATACCCGGAAGTTACTAGACAATGACGTCATTCAAGAGTAGCATATTGTAATTATTTGTAAGAATGAAAACTCTTACGATTGTGTATAGACTTCCGAAAGCTCAACGGGGAAATTATTCGGAATAAGTCCTCATTACCTACAGTGGAAAAACGTTTGATGTTCTACATCGATCTGTAATATTTACGACTCTTGCCCATACTTCTGGATACAGTCAATAAAATTGACTTAACCTCTTTAACATTTATGGAATGTTACAGTTCACAATATATTTTTTCTTGTTAATATTAACATTCTGCAAATTTTACGGTCGGTATAATAGTCTGGATTTCGATTACTCTGTTTCACTTGGTGAAAAGATGAGTTGCTTCACGGCTGATGTGACCGATCGACAGGCGATGCTTACTCCTCAATGTCATCTGATCCCACCTCTTGTTTTCCAGAAGTCCGTGTTTCTCCATTTTCACCGGATTTTATATATGTCCTGGACAATCTATTTATTTATACTTTGGTATCTGTTTTTTTATATATCTTTTCATAATCATTACTGATTGCATATAAAAATTCTCAGATAAGTATAATTGTATGCAATTAATAAATTTAATTATACTTTATATTGCCCTAACAGCTATCTTTAGTTTTATTGCAAAGGTTATACTGAAATGTATTTTTGCACCTTGAAATAATTGTATATGTTTGTAAAGTTCAGAGGTCACATTTCTATTCAAATAATATTGTGTTTCATTTTTGTTTTACACGTATACTGTCATCTGGTAATTTAATATTGTCAAGTCTACATGACCTTTTATCTGTTTTGTTTTACTGCATTTTGCAATGTCTGTGATATTTTCTGTAGGTTGATGCTTATTATACATGAGTATAACCGAGTAACCACATGCCTTCACTGCTCGATTACATATACGATATCTGTAATGTCTATGTACTATGTCGACTTTAATACAAATTTCTTCCTAACTAATAATACAAATGCTTTATCAACATTTAGTTTCAATTCCCAAATCTTGCATTCGTTATCTAGCCTATTGCAGATGATTCTTTAAACTACGTAAATATCAAACATATAGATGTTATCAAAATGATAACATTTGTGCTCAGTCAAATGTTACCATACTTTTTGGTGCATTAAAATGCTTTCATCTATCAAACTATCTTAAATTTTATGGTGTGTAATTTCAACCTTAGTATTTGTAAATGAAAACCACACTTGTCCTGATTTTAATTCCACATGTATGTATAGGTATAGAGGGTATTTATGTCTGTGTTTAACTCTCATTTCTCTATGAAAAACGAGATAATTGCAATTTCAATATCACACACTTCCCGTTTCTAGGTTGTTTTATCTGTTTGACATTTGTTTTCATTCCAAAAATTATACGTTATACCAGGATATGTTCCTCTTATGAATGTTTTATTCTGAGAGTTAAACGACTAGCTAATAAACTACTTGAACAAAGTTACGTAGTAGTTTTTTAAGAAGTTTTGTGGTCGATACGGAGATCTTCTTAAACATTTATTATTCCCCCACTCAGAGGTATTAGATAGAATTCTGAATCACAGCCACAGTCAGTGACTCCATTTCACCAAGGATGCTTTTCAGCGAACTTGACCTCATCACCAAACTTGACCTTTTTACCGAATTTTACCCGTTCATCAAACAAGAAAGGTTCCCGTGGAACATTTACGACGGGTGTGGCATGCCAGCAGAAGACGTTGACTCCTTCCGGACACCTGGTCTTACCCCGTTTTGGATTCTTAATGTTCATGTTCAGACCACTTGAACATCTAATTCGTTGTTTTATAATGGACTTGAGTTGTTTATTATTGATCGGGACTTCTCCAAATTTACTTGTTACAGTAAATTAATCATCAGTAGTAAAAGTAGGGGAATGGAAATTCTATTTTGGTTGGCATCAATATTGTCCGATTGATTTTTTTTAAATATTTGTTTCAAATTTACGTACTGTAAACAATAAAATAATTTACGATTATGCATAAAGCGACATGGTTCTTTTGCGTATATTCGTGTCTCTTGTTGCTGGGGATGTTTCCATAACCAACTTTTTAATCTTACGAAAACCTGTAGAGATTCAACCAATGGTGGAATTGATTAAACTATATTTCTACAGAATCATCAGTAATTGATAATGTTTGCCAAAACCACCATAATTTAGCATTTCAATCTTCAAACTATAGTTTAATTTTAAGTACGAATTCACACATCCATTTTGAATCAATGCAGGTTGTTTTCCAGAAAAAAAGGAAAAAAAGGAGAAAACAATTAATACTAGTACATAAAATAATACTAAAATAAAAAATGAAAAATAATTTAGATAGATAGATAGATAGATAGATAGATAGATAGATGGATAATCGAACGGTTCAAGGGACACAGCTCGTAGATTATAGTTTGCAAGATTGGATGAAACAGGTGATGCCGTAATCAATGTACAATTATATTATTGTGAAAGAAAGAAGGCGCAGTCATTGGTGGTATCGATTGAACATTCATTAAGATGTTTATAACAATTACCGGAAGGTGTAACAAGGGGGCAACAAGGACGATATCTACGTGTATTGTGGAAATGGTGATTCCCTTTTTTCTTGCCACTATTACTACGAAAGGGATTAAACTTGTTGCTATTTCTTATTATCACCGATTTCATAAGACGAGTATTTTCTCTTTTGGACATTCTCTTCTCTAGTGACCTTTAGTGCTGCAGTTAAACAAATGTCCTGGTCAAAATATACTACACTCTATTAATAACAAAAAACACAAATATCATTGATTGCCAGTCTGCAGTAGCCGATAGAAAACACAAAGAACGGGGGATTGTAAGCGACCTATAAACCTAATGTTTAAGAGACTTTTATATTTTTTTTCAACTGAACCAACAATATAACCATCTTAACGAGGAAGATTTCCATATCCAGTGATTCTGGAGACACCTTTCGTCAACGTCCTATCTGCCGGAAAAAATACTGTTGTGATGATAAGCACCTTTGAGATCAAATAAAATAATGTAATCTCCTGACTTCAGTATTTCCCCAGCTACAAGTGCATCCTCATACTTATGTTTAAATTTAAACGAGTGAGGATTAATATGCCTTGCATCTAATAACAATCTAAGTTTAGATTTACTGTTATAAACAACTGTTATTTGATTAATTATCCTTTGAAAATGATTTACTTGATTTATGCAAACTTTGTTCAAGTAAATTGTCTATCTCTTGATCCACAAACTGACTAACGCTAAATTTTCTACCGCCGACTTACTGTTTTTTTTAAATAACAGCATTTGGCGTTGTATACAATCTAAGCCTATAACCCTGAGTAATTGTCTCAACTATAAATTCACTAGCTCCAATAGATCGCCAATGAGATAATTGTTCGTGCAATTTATCCACATGTGAAACTATGGACATGCATGAGTAACAGAATTTACGCATATCAGTATCAATGGAATATTTGGTATTGTTTACGGTTATTATTGCGGGTGACAAATCAGACTTGGTTTCAACTGAATTTGACAATAAAATGTTACTTATCTTAAAGCCAACTGTTTTCTCTGTTGGACATTCTCTTCTCCAATGACCTTTAGTGTTGCAGATAAACCAACGCCCTGGTCTTTCTGGGTGTACATGTGATACAGCCGGATTCACTGTTGCCACTGGACGATTGTATGATGTTGGGTGTTGTCCCGTCTCTCCTTAGCTTGTCTTCTTTGCGTTTTCTGTCTGCCCGTGTCTGTGCGGAGACATATTTTATATATATATATATATAAGTGTTCCTTTGTTAATCCTGTAGTATTAGTTTATATAGGTCTGTGTTTTTGAAAAGCTTAATATTTTTAAACTGAGAATTGGGTATCCTTATATCCAGTAATAGCTGCAAAATCACTATTTCATTCCAATTTTACGTATTTACATTCTGGGCTATTATTATTTGCCAAAATTGGAATTATTTATATATTTTTTAGACATATGATCAAGGTTTAGAGAACAATCAATGTCAATGAAATATTTTCACAACTTTAAAAAAATATACAAGATGGAAAATTGGTAAAGGTCTCGTGTATACAAAATCATTGCTTTTGGACACTATCGCATGGTTTTCTGGCAGACTGGCTCTCAAAACAAACAACATCTAAAACATCTAAAAGAAGATATTTTACAACGTTTAACGTGTTTGATAATTAATCTATTTGAACACATATTTAATCATATTCTCGTCGTCTATATGTCATGGGATAAACAACATCATTGTGACATCATTGCAAGAGACAGAACCAGCGGGGCTCAGTCGGTAGCGCGCTTGACTCTTGATCGTGAGTTCATGAGCTCGAGCAAAGCCAGCGGCAGGTTGGTTTACTGTCCTTCGGACTGAGACAGTAAAGACCGAGGTCCCGTATCACAGTAGGTGTCGGCACGTTAAAGAACCCTTACTGCTCAATGGCCACAAGTGCCAAGCAAAAGCCAAAATTCGAATCCCTTCATAGGCATTAATGACGTCTCCATATGAATGAAAGATTCGAGTGGAACGTTAAACAACAATAAACAAACAAACAAACTGAAAAGATATATAATACAAATAAGTGCGGGTCAATTTTGTTGTTTACCCAACCAAGGAACCTAAATATGAACAAAATAAACTATCTTTAAATCTATGAAATTTTAAAACAATACGATATAAGACGTGATCCGCACTCGCCTTTGTACACATTTTTGAAGAAATCATGACAAGAATTTATCATAATATATATAAGAACTTATATGCCTAATAATTCCATTTTACTCCTCTGATATAAACTTTAGAGGTACAAGGCTAAATAGGTAAATATTCGTCATCGGCATCCCGAGTTAAAAAGTTTTGATTGTAATGTTAAATAATATAATGTACTAAGATTGTACTAATTTTGATGACGTAAAAAGGTCACTGAAGGTGAAACTTTGACATATTTTGATATGCACAGAGCCAGTATGCCTCAGGTTCTTTGTTGATTAGAATGTGCGAGAGACGTCTAGAATTCTGGTATTCTATGTTGTTCTGAATTGACCTTCCTACATAGGCACCAGGGTTTTAGAAGGCAATAGAGACCAACAGAGAGTGACCGCCATTTTGACACAAGGTACTGTCGCCTGTATGTGTTATTTATGTCGCACTTGCTATTCAATAAAATTTATACGATCACGAGCTGTTTAAAAGCGGTTTTTTCCAGGAAAAAAAGCTTGACTAGATTTGAGTCGTTCGATTATGCGAATTCATTTAAAGAAATGTCAACCTTCCACCTTGCAATTTCAAAGTCTCATGTGCGGAATTTAAAGTTGCTGTTTTAGTAATTAGAAAGTACCAGTCTAATATTGCTGGCATGTGTATAAACTGAATTCAAACTATATATACAACATATACAAAATGACAGGAAAAGAAACGACAGCCGCTAATGGTGTTATAAGACTAAATTAATTGAAGTAAAGTGGCAATTCCATATTTGTTTAATAAAGACAGATCGATAGGTCTTTTTATCTTATGGCTTGAAGTAAAAGATTTTCCGTAAGAAATACAGAACACATGAACAGATTAAAATACAAAGTGAACGATCACACAAAGAAACGTCGCGCAAGAAACTGGTGTGTATTACGTAAGGCCAAAATTCATTCTAGGACGTCGTTTTTTCCAACGTTGTAGTATTCCACACAAAATCGATTTCAGAATATTCATAAAAATCTACATGTTCCAAAATAATATGTTGCAGACGTCGCTAAAAGGATTCTGGTCAAAGGGTGCTAAAAGACTAAGAATTATGTATAGTTTATTTCTATACTGTTGTATAATGTTCCGTTTCTTCAATTTAAAAAGTTTAACTTTTTGTGAGAAAACCAAATTATAATTGTAAAAAGTTATGTAAATATGTTTAACTATGTTTACAAAGTCAGAGAATCAGAAGTTCCTAAGAAACAATCAATACCAAAATAATAATTAAAGTTTAGATGATTCTGAGTCGTTTGTTGAACAATTTCAAATTATTCTCTTTTTAAATCTGGTTTTAAAACGTTAATGCACTATTACTTTTGACGAATCAATGAGCATATTTGTTAGTCGTTGTGTAATGAAATCTATCATGGATGCATGAGTGGTTCAATCTGCCAATTTATTAACAGCTAGATAATATGAATAATTCTCAGGGCATGATTTTTATGGGAATGGGACAGGACGCCATCTTGTGTAAGGAATTGTATATCATCGGTGATTAAATTTTGCAATCTTTAATTTTATACAATGCTCGTTTACAATTAGATTATCATATACAGCAACGTGTAGTCAACAATCTTGAAGTCTAAAACATACAGACAAAGCCAGGGTGGTTCAAGGTGCCCCTTTTCACAAAAGACCGTAAGTCCTAAATCCTAAGTTTTAGTCTTAATTGTGAGGAGACCGACTGATCAGCGATGCGTTGTCATGGTAGTTAGAATTAAAAGTTAGGTTTAAGGACTTAAGACCTTTCGTAAAACGGGACCCATATCCAGGATTTCAAATTAAAGGGAAGGGAGAGAGATAGTGATTGCCTCAAGTACGTGCATGTGAAAGACTTACACCTTGGGTTTTTCATTTTATTCCCGCTGACAGAAGATGCCATCTTATTCATAAGAGTCAGGGTGGAATTGGAACATTATTAAGTTTTGTTGTCTTGAAAATTTTGTCCTTTACTAATTTTTAATTTGTAATAAATTAAAAATGAGTACACAACAATTATACTGTACTTGTTTATCACGTCATATATATATTAGTAAAAATACGACGCCATTATATCTACATATTCAATATTATTGCAGTGAATTTTCATTCTATCTTAATCTTTTATTGATTTATACTCCGCTAAAATTTTGCAATGCGTTTCAGTAAAATCTCGGAACGGTCTTTAAAATGAATAAATACTCTTCAAAGAATACACATATTGAGCATTTGACTTGCTCTGTACTACACCGTGATATTTTTGCTTTCTTAATGCTTTCTGTTGATATCTCTCTCCGTATATTGCAGTAAAACTATCCAGACCCATTTACGCATGGCTCCGTGTTGATTTAAAATCAGTTTCTTCGGCGACGTCATAATAATAGGCAAATGTATACTTAGTATATAATCAGAGCAAATTTTATGAGTCATATTTATAACTAGAGCGATTCAATTTCGGTGCATTTTTTGCAGTTTTTTCGATACAAAACGAGTCAGTCTTTTATGGACCTTAAAATATGATAGGTTCAACAAGTTTTTAAAGTTAAACATTATTTATTGTGACATGGTATAGTACTATAGATATCTTAACATAGTCCTTTTGGTTTATACTTTACCTGTGTTAGTTCGCATCAGATTGGGTAAGTAGACATTTGCAGTATTATTGACAAAATGTGATTAGATGTTTTGTCTTACATTATTTCTTTTTTGAATATCATTTTCTTTTATCAGGTTTATCTTATTATTCATCCGCAATACTGAACAACTTCAAGGTATAGTCCTTGTAGCATCTATAAAACTTGAAAAATATATGGTGCGATTTGGCACTGTTAACGGTATCGTCTTCAGCATTATAACTTTGGTAGTATGTTAATAATATACATTACATCTGTTTCTGACTTTTTTTTTTTTAATTTGGTGGATTTCTGTCCTTTTATCCCCCCCCCAAAAAAAAAACGTGGCCACCCACTTACAACTTAATTTGGTTTAAAACTCATAAATGTTTTATTTCCAAATCCGTCACGTTTTTTTTTTACATCTTTATCCAACTGATGTGGTTTTGTACGGTTGGAAAAGGGTTCTTGAGTATTCTGTTTTTCTCTAACACTGCCATTTGCATTTTCAATTTTTATCTGACCCATTCAACCTTCCGGTTACGAAGCAGACGAATATTCTAAAACAACTTAAAACCAAATCTGACATTTATTTAAAATTGTCAATATAAATAGTTCCCTTCAGAACGATATCAAAATAAGAAAAATAAACCTTAATTCCATTTAGTATTTCTGGACAGAAAAGGGAAACTACTTCTTGTCTCATGCAGCTGTTTAGCTGTTACCTCATATGAAAAAAAAAACCCCGCAAAGCTAATTATGTAGAATGAATTTCATAACCAGCTGACTACAGATGTACAGAAAATGGTAATATATATATAGATATAAGGATTGTTTTTCCTTAATAATTAACAAAATATGGATGCATTGCATTTATACATTAATCAGAAAGAATATGTAAATGAGTTTATGATTGTTAGTAACTTAATCAAATTGAAAACAAAGTGACATCATCATGAAATAAATAAAAATAAGTCAATTATTGACAAATCAAAAGAGGATTTTATTTTACTTGCGGTCATAAAAGTTTCTAAATTATGGCCCACGCACTGTTTGCTGGCAGGGGTGAACACGGTCTTATACATGGAATAGCTACCATAAAATAGATCTACCTGGTATATGCATATCCTTATACATAGAAAATACAAAATACATTTATTTTGGCTATAAATATTTCCATATACTTATTATATGTCAAAATTACCAGCAATGGTTCTCTTGATAAAAAAGCAAATACGTCTATGGTGGTATTATGTCAAATACAAAAATACGAATAGTAGCAAAATGATACAATGTTTCAGGAGTAAGAGTTATACAGTTTTAATTAAAGTAACATAACTTGTAATCCCATTATTCCCAAATGCCAAATTGTTAAATATTTTTATGCAATATATATATATATATATATATATATAAATATATATATATATATATATATATATATATGTAATATATATATATAATATATATAATGTATATATATATTATATATATATATATATACATCTACGGAGTTATTAAAGGGAATAATTTTTTATTAAAGTGTAAGTCTAACCAAAGTACTATAAAACATAGATATATCTTTTATTTACTACTTTTTGGTATGTGTGAATTATAATATATATATATATATATATAATATATTTATATATATATATTATATAATATATAAGTATAAATATAGTATATATGTATATATATAAAATATATTAATATAATATATATGTGTATATATATAAATAAATGAAGTATTAATGGGATATATTTTTGTTTAATTTTTAAGTCTACCAAAGTACTTTAAACACCGGATATATATTATGTGTGTCTTATCACATACCACACAACATTTGATTTTTTTTTATTTCATGTATTATTCATGAATTATAACCAATAATGTTTCCTTTGAACTAAGTGTTCAATTTAGAACTACCAATAAAAAATCAAATAAATTTGAATATCATATTATGAACATTTATAAAATAAAATTTATTTTCTTATTTGGTTTACATAAAGCTTAAAATCTTCCATTACATCGGTTTCTAACTAATGCAGTTTCGATACGGTTGGAATCAGTTTCAGAGTATACGATTTTTTGTTGTATCTTATTACCAAAGTGAACATTTATCATACCATTTACTCATCCATTCAGTTTGTTAAATGCGTTATTTTATTATCATTTTTCATAATTTTGGAGATTTATGTCCTTTTATAAACAACACGGCAACCCAACTAGCCTTTTTGCCCACTTAATCTGGTTAAGAAATCATACATAAGATTGTTTTATTTCCAAATCCAATTTGGTTTTATACAGTGTTTTATCTTTATTCTACTAATGTGATTTTGTACGGTTGGAAAAGGTTCTTGGGTATTCTGTTTTCTCTCATGCAATGTTCTCAAGACTTGATCACGATGTTTCAGTGATTCACGTGTTACGTCTGACAGAAATCATCATTAGTGACAATCTCGTACACCCACGGTGCAGAACCCCTATGGTCGTTCCTATCCGCGGTTTCATGCGACCGAAATCGTTCATAGCTAATTAATATTCATAGTAGTAGGTGTGTCCAATTTATACAGTTACAGTGATCGTTATCGTCAACGGAAGTTAACGCATAGTCCATTGATCTAACAGAATCCTGAAATTAGCTAAAGGTCTGGTTGACTGACGTTTAATGAATAATAAAACTATATACGATGTATTCTGATCGTATGTAACCAAGCGTAAAAGAGAGCATAGCAACTCCGGACAGTACATTTCAGACGATGCATTGAAAATGGTCAGTATGAGTCATTTAAAGAAGTAATATGGCATTTAAGAAGTAAAATAAACACGTCAAGAAACGGAACCCAAGCGGAATCTGCACGTTGATTGATCTCGCTTATAATTAATCGTTTGGTATGGGAGATGAACATATCAAATGTTATCATTTATTATAATTCGTTAATAAAGAAATGCATACGGTGTGGATGATTTAACATAAAATATAAATGCTTTCTTTTATTTGCAGACGAAGCGATAACTATATAATTTTATATAAATATTCCTTTTAAATTACTTCAAAATGTGTTTGAAATTTGCCTGCTTATGATTTAAAGTGTTTAAAAGTGTTTAAAGTTTCCCAGTGTAGTTAAGAAGCCTTTTAATTCATACCGAATTGCGTTGACGCAACTATTATTTTCAGAAACATAAATGCGTTTGAATAAAAATAAACTACCAAAGATAAAATGCTCAAGACGATTATTATTGTTAATTTGACTTCATCAATTTAGCTCGAATTAAAAACAATGTGTATATTTCTAAAGAAAAATCTGTATCATGCAGGTACTAATGATTGCAATATAGCTAAATATATCTAAAAGTAACACATTTTTAAAAATGATACTTATCTTAGTCTTAGAAGAATTTAGAATTTAAATGGTGTTATCAGTGTGAAATATTGCATTTGTATACGATGAAATAGCAGTTGCTATGTTTATGTATACTCTGGGGGTCTCAATCAGTCCACAAGCAATGACAAAGCCTTCGTAGTTATAAATATAAACAAATCAAAGTTGAAATAGAATGTCGTTCTTTGTTGAAGTCAGCTTCTTATAAAAAAATCTCTTTCTCATACTAAAATCTATGACCACTTTATGATTGTCAAGTCATACCGTGGTGCAAACGATTAAGCAATTCATATTACCAACTAAACCATTGTTTTGCTCAATCGTTATTAGTTGCATCTTTGTTGTTTCTCGGACCATGAATTGAATTGAATTGAATTTAAGTCGAACGTGTGTTTAACTCGGGAGGTCAAAGAGGCTTCCCATAGTGTTGGGCATTAAATGAATATAAACGAATTAAAAGTTTAAATGCATAAAACCACAAAAAGATAAGATTGAAAAAAAACGTTTGCTTGAACAATTATCCCTGTATCTTTGCACATATTTCAGTGACAGATTTATAGACCGTATCGATACAGTATTACCTTTGCTTCGCGAAACCTAATACTAAATAATTGCTTAAACAACCTGCACGAATCGATAAAATTCACTATGGAATTCAGTGAAACCAGGCTTCCGTTTTTAGTACAATTAAATCATTAAGGAAGATGAAAATATGATAACAGATTTATATTATAAGGATATAGATACACACCAAATATATCAATTTTTCACTCTTGCCACCCGTCGCACACTCAAAACGGAACATTCCTTTTAATATGGAAAGACGTATCTGCACCATTGTGATTGATATAACTTTGCGCGAACGAAGATTACAAGACTGACATTATATCTAAGAAGACAACAGTTTCCAGAAAATTTCATTGACGCAGCGATCACAAAAGCGAAAAATATTGGCACGATGAATGTTATTAATCTGGATTTGAAGTTACCATACATGATATTACATGGTTTTTTTCAAATAAGCTATATGACCTACATTTGTCTGAAGTAAAACTTATAAGCATGTTTGTGTTTATATTTCAAGAACAACTCTAGAAAATTAAAATCTTGTTTGTACCTATCCCTCTGTAACCACTGAATCAAAATTTAATTGACAAGGACCACCTTGATTTGACCAGGTTTTCCGTACTTTATAATTTTACATCTAAACTTATTTGAAGTAATTTCAAGACTCTTTATCCTGAAGTACTTAGCTTAAGTTTGGCGGCAGGATGGTGAAAACTGAGGTCCCGTGTCACAGTATGTGTCGGTACGGTTATGAATCCCTCACTGCTTAGTAGTCTTATTTGCCGGTCACAGGCCAATTGAGCCAAATAGTTTGTAATCTTGTCTTAAAGGATAACATCATTTAAATTCTTATCATTTCAAAAGCTAGGACAGATATATTTTTCTTAAAATTACTGCCCCTAAGACGGTTCTGGTAATTCAATTGGGTTAATCATTTTACATTGTTTCCAGAGGTCCGTGTTAATCCATTTTGATCGGATTTGTATCTATGTCCTGGACATTCTATTGATTTATACTTTGGTTTCTGATATTTTTTTATATTCTATGATGTCACTCTCTCTTATAAGTATACATTCCTTTTAAATCTAACCATAACTCATTAAAACTAACTAACAGGAACATTCTGATAGACATACTGATGTTTGTCAAATTTTTCATGACGATAGGTAGACATATTAGAGTACTGAAAGTAATGATTCGGGTTGATGGTAATCTTCAAGTTTTAATGAGGTATAACGCACTCAGTATATAGGGAAGCAATACACATTGTGTACATATTTTTGGAATATATAATTCAATAAAGGGTGCCACTGTCATGCTGTAAATTTTGAATTTAGTATCACAGTATTACATGAATTATTTTTACTGGGGAAAATGCATGTCATTTCCAGAGTTTCAAAATTAGCAAAAACCTGAACAAATCACCCAAATTTATCTCAGTTAAGGAAAATAATGACAATGCAACCATCACAATTTCCCCACATGTTCATTTATGTATTACTATTACTTGAGTAATCTATACGGCGATATTTTACAACGAAATAACTTTATTTTTCTTTTTAGTAAAATGGGGTTTTACAAAAAAGTAACTTAAAACTGTGGGAGATATTTGGTCTTATTTCAGTATAAATGACTTATTTATTTAATTATACAAAAACACTACATAGATATCTCTTGATTGCCCTTTAAAGATTTGTTTTTTGTTGAAACTATTTTTGATAAACAATTTTTCCGGGCTTTATAATTGAACATTTCTGGGAAGAATGTCGTTGACTATACTGCAAACGTAGGCTTATAACATAGGATCTCGGATGGCCAACTTTACATTCGTTTTCATTTATTTTCCTATATACTAGTTTACTGTGTTTAATTTTGTCATCATCAATTTGTTGCCTTTCAAGATAAATATAATAATCAGTGATAATAGAATACGAAGGCAATGCTATTGGACTATAGGACAACAATAGATGTGTGCCTGTAAGCTAAAGAAAATTCCTCATCGGAATTCCGATAAATGAATAATATAATATGTATCCCTGGAGCGTACTCCCGACACCCTATGCGCCTTAGAATCCCCGTCGAAGTTGGGTTAAACTGATCTAACAGTGAATTATTTTTACAGATAGGATAGGTCTTATTTCAATATCTGCAGGATACTAGGCCGAAATTCGAACAACTTCAAGTTCCTTTTTGCTGAATCAAACTCATTACGATAATATATTAACGGATCGTCAGTAATATTTTCGCGTCTGAGAATAAAAATGGCTACACTCCTCAACGTTTTGACTTTTGTTATTGCGGTGCGTACAATCCGATGCCATTATAGATTACAATTATTTGAATACTCAGTAATGTGTGCAGAGAACAAGGATGATTTATAGATTCCGAATTTATTTTTTCATATGTGCGTATTACTATAGAATCAAATGAAATATTGCTTCAAAATTTATCCGACGGCTTCAAACACTTTTGGTGATATTTGTTTTTTTTATAACAATCTAGTTTAATTCACATATCCTCACCCCTCGTTTGAACGAATGTTCGATTCGATTCCTGGAACTGTGTAAGTGCAAAAAGCTCGCATCTCTAACTTTATGCCATGTGTCCGTATATGATATATATGTGCATATTCCATACAATGAAAATATACATATTTAAATGAATACTTTGTGTTACTATCTTCATTAGTAGTTTGACAGATATATTTAATGACATTTTCCCACCCAAATATCAAAATATTTATAATTTTTCTTGTCGGTAAAATTTTCATTTACATATACTATATGTCTGATATTTCTGTTTTGCCTCTTTTCCGGAATGTGATCTTCCCAAATAAATGTTTTCCGATCCAACACGTTGCTCACGTAATGTGTGGGTAACGTATTAATTCTCTAAACCTTGGTATAGGAAAATGATATCAAAATATCCATATATCGATGTCGTTTTATTTTTCACTTGCTTCTGATATACATTTTCTGATCTGTTTTTTTACTTTTCCGGGAGGTGATGTGTTGTCCCAAAGGAGAAAGTGGTGTTTTATAGATATATATTTACATACCGACTGCAATTCCCTTCATTGCAAGTATACAGAGCGATAGATTGTATATTATGGTAAATGCAGTCGCGTGCCCCAGCTGCTTTACTTTTCAGAGTAAGAATACGTGAACGAATCAAAAAAGAATAGAATATCACATGTTTATTTCTTATTTATTTAATAGCCATACATTAGGCTGCCAAAAACAAACAAAAATCACGGAAACAAATCGGAGACACGAGACTACATCTGTAGCACATTGCACAGCCTACAGGCCCATATCGCGATATATCTAGGTCATGTTCTGACCAGAACCACAGACCACTTTCTGGAAGAGAAATGGAAGTTCGCTTTATAGTTATAACAGAAAAATAGAGAGTATGACCAAGTGCAACTGTGTCCAACATCTCTTGATAAACAAGTCGATTTGTTGGCTATCACTGGATATTCCTATCAGAAACAAACCTGCATCGTGTGAAATTGGGTCGTGTGAAATAGGCCTACTTACGTAGGTAACATACCAAACAGTCATCATTGTTCCCAGCTGCTTGGTAAAAATATCCAACAATCGCTACTTTCAGTTGTCATGAATGAATATTAGCTGTCTCACTTCTTGTAAGTCACACTCAAACTATCTATAGTATATCCCATTAATATATATATATCAGAATTAAAACACAAATTCGTTGTAAATACATTATATAGTATATGCATGGGTGCGAGTATTTGCATTTTCAATTCTCTTCTGACTCATTCAACCTTCCGGTTACCAATCAGACGAATATTCTAAAATAACTTAAAAACAAATCTGACTCTTATTAAAAATTTCAATTTAACTAGTTTCTTTCAGAATGATATGAAAATAAGGAAATAAACCTTAATTTTATTTAGTATTTACGGACAGAATGTGAAATGGTTACCAACCCGGATACGCTCCTGTCTTTCGGATGAGACAGTAAAAGCTGGAGGTCCCGTGTCACAGTAGGTGTTGACACGTTAAAGAACCCTACTGCTCAATGGCCGTAAGTGCTGAGCATAGGCCAAAATTTGAAGCCCTTCACCGGCATTGGTGACGTCTTCATATGAGTGAAAGATTCTTGAGTGGGACGTTAAACAACAATAAACAAACAAACAAACAACGGACAGAAAAGGGAAACTTCTTCTCGTCTCACACAGCTGTTTAGCTGTTACCTCATATATATATATATATATAAATAAATCCTACCGCAAAGCCAATTAAATAAAATGAATTTCGTAACCAGCTAACTACAAAATGACAGTATATAAAAATAAAGAGGATTGTTTTTTCTTAATTGTTAACAAGATACAAATGTATTGTATTTATAAAATAATTAGAAAGAATATGTAAATGAAATTTATGATTGTTAATAACTTAATCAAGTTGAAAACAAAGTGAAATCATCATAAAATAAAATAAGCACATTCGTTGAACAAACTAAAGAGGAATTTATTTTCTAGCGGTCATTTTCCAGAGCAGCCATGAAAGTTTCTAAATTATGGCCCACGCACCGTTTGCTGACAGGGGTGATCATTGTCTAATACATGAAATAGATCTTCCTTATGTAAGCACATCCCATAAATAGAAAATACAAAATACATTTATTTTGGCTATAAATGATTTCATATACTTATTCCATGTCAAAATTACCAGCATTGATTATCTTAATGAAATAGGAAATACGTCTAGAGTGGTATAACTACAAAAATAAGAATAGGAGCAACATGATAAAATGTTTCACGAATAAGAGTTATACAATTTTGATTGAAGTAAAATAAATTGTAATCCGAATATTCCCGAATTCCAAAATTGTTAAATAACTTTGTTTGCAATATATATATATATATATATATATATGTATATATATTTATACGGTATTAAAGGGCATATTATTATTAAATTATAAATCTACCAAAGTACTATGAACATCGGAAATATATTGTGTGTTGATATATTATTTTGTTGAATGCGGTGTATTCTGAAATATGTTTGAATTCATTTATTGTGATGAAGTATTATTTTTTTGCTAAAGCATCCCAAAAGTCTGATATATATATATATAATATAAATATATATATATATATATATATATATATATATATATATATATAATATATATATATGTATGTATATATACGACCAGCCTTCGTCTGTCGTGTTTGATTGTGATAGCGCCCAAACAAAGTCAACATACAATGACGTCAATAACGGAATAGTACTCAACACTGTAAATTAGAGTCAAAATGGATAGTCACCTGGTCACCAGTTTTCCTTTCGTATAAAAGATAAATTTAAAATGTGTCTCTGATATGGTTAACCTCCGGTTTCTCCCACATAAACAATTTTGTCACATCTTTTGCAGAGTATGGCATAAACAATATTACTTGATTTACAGTATAATAAAAAATGCATGACTGAAAAGTTAGAAAATTTATGAAAACATGCAACTTGAATGAATATTAGATGATTTAGTACAGAAAAAAAAATATAATTGATACTATATAATTATCTTTCAGGTACTTGAGTATAATAATTAGATAAAAATCTCTTATTGGACAATATTTCCTGGATTTAAAAAATTGAAATATTCCTTCTACAGGTTAAAATGTTGATAGATTAAGCGCCCTATTTCGACATAATTTTTGTATTTACAATTTATCTATTACCCAAATTTAACACAATATGACCTAAACACAATGTAGAAATTCGTGTGTACAGATCAGCGTAAGGGGGCGTATTTAAATTAATTTTTATACTGTTTTCAGTGTATATGGCATGGTGAAATATTTTACTGATGACACTAAAATGCTGAAATGCAGTTTAATACAATTTTCTTAAAAATGAGACGGTTCTTACCCTTCAGATACAGTACATATATACAGCTTAAGGTACAAAATACACTGCATGAGTAAAATGACATGGTCCAATGTGTAGATTTTGCACTCAAAAGAAGAAAATCAACCAGTTACTCCCAAAAAGGTCCGATTTTAAATCAAATGAGTTAAAATTTACAATAGAATCATCATTCCAAAATATCTTGCTGAAATAAGTCACTATACATAACCATAACAATATGATTTTTTATAAAAGAACATGTGCATGTTTGTAGGAGAGGGTGGGGGATATACAGTACTTTCATTTTCCGAGTACAGATGGAATTTTGACTATTTAATGATAAAATATTAGTTCTAGGTGTAATATAAAACATACAGATAAAATTAAGAGATCTGAATATGCAACAAATGCATAATAATGTGTGTAGAAACAGCACACCTATTAAATTTGCACCTTGCGGACCCCCAACAAGAGGTCCATTTCATAGAGTCCCTCTGTTTAAAAGTATTATTAAAAGTGAATGAATTGCAAGTTAGGTGATAAAAATGAGAGAAAGTACTTATTTTAAGGCTTCATCCAGCCTACATGTGTCAATTTTGCATTTCTCTATAGGACAGACAACACCAAAATTTTCCAAATAGTCCTCAATGCTAATTCACAAAAACTTCCATTCACTGACATCCCAATGTTACATTGTGTACATATTTTGGACAGTTTATACTTTTGGCCATTTTAAAAGGGAGGCAAAATTGGCCAAAATTAAACAATGGCTGAAATATGCTGCTAGGCCCTAATTTCAAAGTTCTGCTAGTGGGCACCGAGGTCTCGTCGACCCGCGGCTTCTTCTTTGACTCTGGCGACCTAGTGACGGCCCGGCAGCGCTCTCGGGTGCCTTGCACGCCGTCCCGCACGATTCATCGCACGGTTCAGAGGGACAACGGCTTGTTGGTGTCGATTCTCGCACATAACGCACTTGACAGTACCGTAGAGATTCGTCCCAGGGCTCTGGGCTTCGGATTCCAGACGTGATGATAATAATAAAAAAAAAATTGTATGTGAAAAAAAGTGGGGACCCTATGCCAAAACCTCCTATCATTATTGCAGACTTCCTAAAACCTCCTGATCATTATTGCAGTCCTAAAACCTACTGATCATTATTGCAGTCCTAAAACCTCCTGATTAGTATTGCAGTCCTAAAATTCCTATCATTATTGCAGACTTCCTTAAACCTTCTGATCATTATTGCAGTCCTAAAATATCCTGATCATCATTGCAATCCTAAAACCTTCTGATCATTACTGCAGTCTTAAAACTTCTTATCATTATTGCAGACTTCCTAAAACATCCTGATCATTATTGTAGTCCTAAAACCTCCTGATCATTATTGCAGACTTCCTAAAACCTCCTATCATTATTGCAGACTTCCTAACCTCCTGATCATTATTGCAGTCCTAAAACCTCCTATCATTATTGCAGACTTCCTAAAACCTCCTGATCATTATTGTAGTCCTAAAACCTCCTGATCATTATTGAGACCTCCTAAAACCTCCTATCATTATTGCAGTCCTAACCTCCTGATCATTATTGCAGTCCTGAAACCTCCTATCATTATTGCAGACTCCCTAAAAACCCATATCATTATTGCAGATTTTCTAAAACCTCATGATCATTTTTGCAGTCTTAAAACTTCTTATCATTATTGCAGACTTCCTAAAACCTCCTGATTATTATTGCAATCCTAAAACCTCCTATCATTATTGCAGACTTGCTGATCATTATTGCAGACTTCCTAAAACCTCTTCATTATTATTGCAGTCATAAAACCTCCTATCATTATTGCAGACTTCCTAAAACCTCCTGATCATTATTGTAGTCGGAAAACCTAATGATCATTATTGCAGACTTCCTAAAACCTCCTGATCATTATTGCAGTCCTAAAACCTCCTATCATTATTGCAGACTTCCTAAAACCTCCTGATCATTATTGCAGTCCTAAAACCTCCTATCATTATTGCAGACTTCCTAAAACCTCCTGATCATTATTGCAGTCCTAAAACCTCCTGATCATTATTGCAGACTTCCTAAAACCTCCTATCATTATTGCAGTCCTAAAACCTCCTGATCATTATTGCAGTCCTAAAACCCCCTATCATTTATTACAGACTTCCTAAAACCTCCTGATCATTATTGCTGTCCTAAAACTTCCTGATCATTATTGCAGTCCTAAAACCTCATATCATCATTGCAGACATCCTAAAACCTTCTGATCATTGCAGTCCTAAAACTTTCTGATCATCATGACAGTCCTTAAACCTCCTGATTATTATTGCAGTCCTAAAACCTCCTATCATTATTGCAGATTTCCTAAAACCTCCTGATCATTATTGCAGTCCAAAAACCTCCTGATCATTATAGCAGTCCAAAAACCTCCTGATCATTATTGCAGTCCAAAAACCTCCTGATCATCATTGCAGTCCTAAAACCTCCTGCTTTTTATTGCAGTCCTGAATCCTGTATCTAGAGTACATAACATATATATGACCAACATTTTTGTACACTTCTTAAGATTAATGTCAAAAGTTACATACGATTGCATCCTAGGTCATGTACTGTCAATATGCAAAATCTCCTCTGTTCAATACCCCCCCCCCCTTGAAATAAAAAGAAAATTCAAATCTTATCAATCTGTCAACTAATGTATATAACAACATGTATAATCTAAATATCCATGTTCCAGCTTGATGGTTTCAATTCATTTATTCTGTGAAGCATATGGTTCATTGGTAACATAACATATAAATACAATACACAACCCCTGTATATGCACAGTCTTTTGCCTGTATCTGTAAAATAAAGTTAGACAGGAAATAACAATATACAGGGATGGAATTAAGCATCTGTGATGGTAACCTATTTACCCAGGGTTACCAGGTTTCAGATTCGTTATTATTATTATTGAAAATGAGTTACCACCCATTCACTTTGTTATGTGAACTTATTGGGTCATATTAGTTTTATAACGCATTAATATTGATGTTTCAGTCAAAAAATACGCCGCCATGAAGTGAGCACTAACGATAACACACGTGTATCACTATTCTGTAAACATGACAATTCCATATTTCCCATATTTCTTGAATAAAGACAGATCAATAGGCAGATGTCACTAGAAGGATTCTGGTCAAGAGGTGCTAAAATACCAATAATTATATACAGTTTATTTCTATACTGTTGTATAATCTTTCCTTTCTAAAAAGTTTTATTTTTTGTGTGAAAACCGAATTGTAACTGTAAAAACTTATGTAAAGTATATTTAACTGTGTTTACAAAGTCAGAGAATCGGACGTCCCTGAGAAATAATCAATACCAAGATAATAATTAAAGTTTAGATGATTCTGAGTCGTTTGTTGAACAATTTCAAATTATTTTCTTTTTAAATCTAATTTTAAAACGTTAAAACGCTAATACTTTTGACCAATCAATTAGAATATTTGTTAGTCGTTGTGTAATCTGTCATGGATGCATAAATGGTTCAATTAGCCTATCTAATAACAGCTAGATAATATGAATAATCCCGAGGGCGTTGGGCTGACCGATCAGCGATGCGTTTCCTTGGTAGCTAAGACTAAAAGTTAGGTTTAAGGACCTAAGACCTTTCGTAAAACGGTAGGGAGAAGGGACAGATATAGCAAGTATTTGCATGTTATAGACTTAAACCTTGGGTTTGCCATTTTATTCCCGCTGTCAAAAGCTGGAATTTAATTCATAGGAGTCAGAGTGGACTTAGAACATTGTTGTTTTGTTGTTTTGATCATTTTGTCCTTTACTAATTTTTAATTTCTAATAAATTAAAAATGAGTACACACCAATTGTACTGTACTTGATTATGACGTCATATATACGAGGATAGACTCCTCACGTGTTTCACCGGACTTGACTGTGGACTCACGGCGGGTGTGACCGGTCGACAGGGGATGCTTACTCCTCCATGGCACCTGATCCCACATGTTGGTTTCCAGAGGTCCGTGTTTGTCTATTTTTACCGGATTTGTATCTATGTCCTGGACATTCTATTGATATTTTTGCTTTCATGATTTCTGTTGACATCTCTCTCCGTATATTGCAGTAAAACCACAAGATCTATTCACGCATGACCCTGTGTCGAATTATAACCATTTTCTTGGGCGACGTCATAATAATAGGCAAATGTATACTTGGTATATATAATAAGAGCAAATTTTATGAGTCCTATTTATAACTAGAGCTATACAATTTCGGTGCAGTTTTTGCAATTTGTATCGATACAAATCGAGGCTTTTTTCTATAAACCGTAAAAATATAATTGGTTCAAAAAGTTTTCAAAGTTAAACATTATTTATTGTGACACGGTATAGTGCTATAGGTATCTTAGGGTAGTCCTTTCCTTTGTTAGTTCGCATCAGACTGGGTAAGTAGACATTTGCTGTGCTTAGATGCTTTGTCTTATTTCTTTTTTGTATATCATCTTTATTTATCGGGTTTATCGTAGATTTCATCCGCAATACGAGGTGCAGTCGTAACAGAATAATTGTTCATTTCAAACGGCTTTCATTTCTGTTTGAAACTTTACGCACTACACTTCATAAAATAACTATTTTATTCATTAAGGGTGTGATTAAGCTGGTATCACTTACTTCAAGAAACATTAATCTGTTTGATATGCCTGTGGATTGACAAACTCATTTTATTTCCATAAGAAACGTTTTCTTTTTACGGAAATATACAATTATTGCATGGGTTTCAATTGATTAAACAATCATATTACATTAAAACAATTGAAAATTATTTCAGAAAAATGTATCCAATAATAATTTTCTAAACTGGAAATCAAAAATGTTTTATCAGTCCATATTAGTTCATACATATGTTAGTGCGATAGAAATTAAAGATACAGCAGAATCCAGAACACTCGCTTCGTATTTAGACATTCTACTTACTATAGACACTGACGGGAAATAAGCTGTACGACAAACGCGACGATGTCAGCTTTCCCATCACAAATGATCCGATATGCCAGTGCGTGTACAACATGTGACGATTTCATATACAAAGGTAAACTACTCACCGACAAATTATTGAGACAGGGATATGAAAAACCGCGTTTGATGTCGACATTCCGCAAATTTACTGTCGGTATAAAAGTCTTGTTTACGATTACTCTGTTTCACTAAGTGAAATGTTGAATTGCCTTTTCGTTAGCGGTTGTTGAGACGCCTTTACCAACTGTGATGAGAATGACCCCTCGTGTATTTCATTGGAATTGACTGTAGACTAACGGAGGGTGTGACCGGTCGACAGGGGATGCTTACTCCTCCATGGCACCTGATCCCACCTCTTTGTTTCCAGAGGTCCGTGTTTGTCCGTTTTTTAACCGGATTTGTATCTATCATTCTATGTCCTGGACATTCTATTGATTTATACTTTGGTATCTCAGATTTTTTATTTCCTAATGATCCGTAATAATAACAATTATGTTTTCCGAATATTTTATATCGGAAATTGTAATTTTACGCTGATGTGGTCAGTTTCCCCCAATTTTATAGAACACATGTATCCTTGTTTAATCAAAATTTTAACAAATAATAGGCTATATCAGTTTTTACAGTAATAGAATTTTGTAATATATAAACAGTATAGAAATAAACTGTATATAATTCTTGGTATTTTAGCACCTCTTGACCAGAATCCTTCTAGCGACATATGCCTATTGATCTGTCTTTATTCAAGAAATATGGGATATATGGAATTGTCATGTTTACTTCAATTAATTTAGTCTTATAACACAATTAGCGGATGTCGTTACTTTTCATGTCATGTTGTATATTTTGTATATATAGTTATATAATCCGATATATATTTATACTTTGGTATCTCAGATTTTTATTTCCTAATGATCCGTAATAATAACAATTATGTTTTCCGAATATTTTTATATCGGAAATTGTAATTTTACGCTGATGTGGTCAGTTTCCCCCAATTTTATAGAACGCATGTATCCTTGTTTAATCAATATTTTAACAAATCATAGGCTATATCAGTTTTTACAGTAATAGAATTTTGTAATATACGGCGCAGTTTAGAGTTTGCGATTTTTGGCATTTCTATTATCTTTATTATTTATTTATTTATTTATTTATTTATTTATCTATTTATTTATTCATGTTTGTACAATGCAGAGATTTTTTACATCGGTTTCTAACTGATGCAGTTTCGATACGGTTGGAAACGGTTGCAAAGTATACGATTTTCTTGTAGGTTTTTATTACCAAAATGCACCTTTATTATACCATTTCCTCGTCCATTCAGTTTGTTAAATGCGTTATATAATTGCTATTGTTTTAATTCTGGGGATTTCTGTCCTTTTATAAACAACGCGCCATCTCCACAAACCTCTTTGCCCACTTAATTTGGTTTAAAAATAATAAGTGAGTGTTTTATTTCCAAATACGTCGGGTTTAAAATGTTTGGTTTTTTTTTCATCTTTATCCCACTGAAGTGGTTTTATACGGTTGGAAAAGGTTCTTGAGTATTCTGTTTTTTTTTTTCTCATGCAGTGTGCTCAAGACTTAATCACGATGATGCAGCGGTTTCAGAGATTGACGTGTAATATCTGACAGAAATCAACATTAATGACTTTGTCGTAGACCCACGGTCCAGAATCACTATGGTCCTTCTTATCCGTGGTTTTATGCGATCGAAATCTCTCATAGCTAATTTCATATTTATATTCATAGTAGTAGATGTGTCCAATTTATCCAATCACAGTGTTATCGTATAGCCCGTTGATCTAACAGAATCCGGAATTGACTAAAAGTCTAATTGACTGATGCTTCATGAATAATAAAAAATATGCACGATGTATTTCGATCGTCTAGCCGGCCTGGCTCAGTCGGTAGCGAGCTCGACTCTGGATCGTGAGGTCGTGAGTTCGAGTCCCGCCGGTGGCAGGTTGGTTTCCTGTTTTTCGGATGAGACAGTAAAAGCTGGAGGTCCCATGTCACAGTAAGTGTCGGCACGTTAAAGAACACCTTACTGCTCAATGGCCGTAAGTGCAGAGCATAGGCCAAATTTGAAGCCCTTCACCGGCATTTGGTGACGTCTCCATATGAGTGAAAGATTCTTGAGTGGGACGTTAAACAACAATAAACAAACAAACAAACATATTCCGATCGAATGAAACCTAGCGGTTTTACGCCGATGCATTGATAATGGCCTGTATGAGTCATTTAAGAAACTAATGAAGCATTTAAGAAATAGAATAAACACGTCAAGAAACGAATCCAGACCGGAATCTGCACGGTGATTGATCTCGCTAATAATTGATCCGTTGGTACGTTGAATAAACATATCAAATGTTCACAGTTAATATAATCCGTTAATAACGATAGGCATGGCATATGGTGTGGATAATTAAACATAAAATATAAACATTTTGTTTTGTTTGCAGACGAAGCGATCACTCATTAATTTTATATAAGTATTCATTTTAAATAACTTCAAAATCTGTTTTAACTGTGTGCGTATGATTTAAATTGTTGAAAGTGCAAGTGCAGTTAAGAAGGCTTTTGATCCATACCATATTATATTGAAGCAACTATTTTTTTTTTCAGAAACATAAATGCGTTTGAATAATAATAATAATATACATCCAAAGATAAAATGCTCATGACGATGATTATTGTCAATTTTACTTCATCAATGAAGCTCAAATTAAAAACAAGGTGTATATTTCTAAAGAAAAATCTGTATCATACAGGTCCAAATGACATATCTTGCTATTTAGCTAGATCTCTCTAATAGTAACAAAGTTGTAAAAAGATATTTATCTTTGTCTAAGGGGAATTTAGAATTTAAATGGTGTTTTCAGTTTGAAATATCACATAAGTATAATATTATCAGGTAGAACCGACATAGCAGGTACTAGGTTTGTGTATACTCCCGGGGACTGAATCGGTCTACAAGCACTGGCAATGTCTTCGTAGATATAAATATAAACAAAACAAAGTTAAAATGAAATGATTTTCTTTTTTTTATGTTGAAGTCAGCTTTTTATAAATAACTATTTCTCATACTAAATCATATGACCATCTTATGATTTTCAGGTCATACCGTGGTGCTATCAATTCAATTAAAATGTTTTACTTTTCAGCGTAAGAATACATGAACGAATCAATAAAGAATAGAATATCACATGTTTATTACTTATATATTTAATCTAAGTCTAGGAGGAAAACGGAGAGGACAAAGAGAAGAGAGGAGAAGGGAGGGAACGACTTAAAAGCCATACATTAAGCCTACCACAAAACAAATTAAAATCACAAAAACAAATCGGAAACACGAGACTACATCTGTAGCACATTGCACAGCCTACAGGCCTATATCGCGACATATCTAGGTCATGTCATGACCAGAACCACAGACAACCGTCTGGCACAGAAATGAAAGTTCGCTTCATAGTTACAACAGAAGAAAAGAGAGTAATGCCTTGTGCAACTTTGTCATGCATCTATCGATAAACAAGTCGATTTGTTTGCCTGCACTGGTTATTCCTATCAGAAACAATTCGTCAACCGCATCGTGTGAAATCAGGTTGTGTGAAATAGGTCAACTTATGTATGTTACGTACCAATCTGTCACCATGGTTCCCAATTGCTTGGTAAAAAATGTCAAATAAAATCGTTACTTTCAGTTGTCATAAATGCATATAAGCTGTCTTACTTTTTGTAAGTCACACTCAAGGGCTAGCTAGAAGAAGGGATAGAGAGGGCAAAGAGAGAGGCTAGGAGGAGGAGCTTTTTCTATAGTCAAAAGAGAAGAAGAGAGAGAGAGAGAAAGGGGGCTAATACCCATTAATAGTATATCAGAATTAAAACGCAAATTTGTTGTAAATACATTATACAGCATACGCATGGGCGAGGCTATTTGCATTTTAAATTCTCTTATGACTCATTCAATCTACAGGTTATCAAGCAGAACATTCTAAAATACTTAAAAACAAATATGACATTTATTCAAAATTTTCAATAACACTGGTTTCTTTTAGAATGATAAGAAAACAAGAAAATAAACCTTAATTCCATTTAGTATTTCCGAACAGAAAAGGGGAACTACTTCTCGTCTCACACGGCTGTTTAGCTGTTACCTCGAATGCCTAAATTGTTACATATTTTTTGCAATATATATGTATATATATTTATATATTATATATATATATATATATATATATATATATATATAAGAATGGATTTGTTGTAAATTATATCTATTTATCTCTATCTATCTGTCCATCTATCTATCTATATATATGGAGTATTATATTCAAATCTATCTATCTATCTATCTATCTATCTATCTATCTATCTATCAGTTATATATATATATATATATATATAATATATATTATATATATATATCATATATATATATATATATATACGGAATATTAAAGGAATATGTTATTATTGAATTGTAAGTCTATAAACACCGGATGTATATTATTTGTTTATATATTACTTTGTGGTATAGATATAGATAAAGATATATTGACAGACCTATTTTGCTGATAGAATTGTTTTCTGAGATATGTTTGAATCTACTCAGTGTGATGAAGTAATTTTTGGCTAAAGCATCCCAAACGTCTGAGATTCTAGACATTGAATTTGATTTATAGATATATACAGCAGGAAAAATCTTTGATCTTACATGCAGGGATCACGATGAGGCATCGATATGTTTTCTTTTATATGCGTATTATTTTTTTAAAACACATACACACACACACACACACACACAAATATATATATATATATATATATATATATATATATATATATATATATATATATATACCTGTACAAACACTTTATACAAAATATTCCGGCCGTACGACCGACCTTCATCAGTCGTCTTTAATTGTGATGGCAACCAAGCAAAACCAACATACAATGACGTCGCGACTAAACAACACAAGAAAATGTATGTCATAATAAGAAGAATTATCACAGAAAAATAAATTAAATGAAGGGAAATATTGAGAAAAAAAATAAAAATAAAAAACTAATTACTGTAAAAGCACTACTCAAAATATTGTAAAATATTATTTTTCATGTTTGTTAATCATAAAAGGTATATATGTATTCAATTTCTTTTTCCATAAATTTTCCCTCGTTTTCGAGTACATTTCATCTCTATATATTGTTTTCATATCAAGAATGGAATAGTCCTCAACATTGTGTGAATTATAGTCGAAATGGATAGCCAGCGATCGCCGGTTTTCCTACGTATAAAAGATAAATTTAAAATGTGTCTCTGATATAGTGAACCTCCGGTTTCTCCGATATAAACAATTTTGTCACAGTTTTTTATAGCAGAATATAGCATAAACAATATTAGTTGATTCACAGTTAATATAATTTTTGACCACTACTTTCGAAAATATCTGTTTTTTGTACATATTTGCATAAAACACATTTTTTTCGAACCACAAGGTTCACACATCTGTCTGTCTGTTTCTGTAACATATGATGGCGCATTCTAAAAATTGCGTAAACATCCTGAAGTCCTTCTGTTTGTAGTGTTTATAAATATTATACACATAGTACAAAAGTTATAATACTAAAGACGATATCGTTTCTGTCAATTTGTCTTCTTCAGTATGTGTATTTTCCGAAGATAAAAATGGTATCATACAGGGCCAAATAATAACTCTAAAAGTACAGACGAAATCCGTCTAAAACATAATTATGTTATTCGTGTAATACAGGTCGAAACCCTTATGCATGTAGAGAGGTTCAAATTTGTATTCCTTCTTCATCCGAGGACCGGTAATACAAAAAGTAAAAGATCTGCAAATCTTCCATCGGAAATTTGCGTGAAGCATAAACAACATTTCGCAATTGATATTAATATGTCCGAAAAATATATTATCATATATCTAGAAATATGTTTAACTTTAAAAGATCTGTTGGTCATTCTATAAAATAGCTTTCGGACACTACATAAGGGAGGACCTTTTTATCTGATCTAAAATGTCACAGGTAGCTTTGTTGATGTTCAAAATGAATAATTCAGCGGCGTGCGTCGATCAAGACCCAATTTGTTTTTACTGAATTAAGCCCACTTAAAAAACTTCTAACCCGCTACTCTATATGGATTCAGCAATTATTCAAAGAAATAAAACTGTATGTACATAAAGTTGTTTTCTGAATTTCAGGTGTAAATGGAGACATTTTCTTAGTTTGACCAGGCGATTAAGCTTAACATATCTCGTAAGGGTATTAAATACTAAATTATCTTAAAATATAAAAAAAAAAAAAAAAAAAAAATATCAGATATTTTAATTAAAAACCAATAGTATGTCCAGGACATAGAAATACAAATCCAGTAAAAATGGACAAACACGGACCTCTGGGGAAGAAAGAGGTGGGATCAGGTACCATGGAGGAGTAAGTATCCCCTGTCCTTTATCTTAAAACTAATATAAATGTGTATACAGAAAACAGTTCCTTTCATGTATATATCTCCCAGAAATAAAATACAGACAACTGAAGCTGCATTTAGCAAACCAAATGGCACGTATAAAGACATTTTTTGTTGTATAAAAAGTATATAAAGAGGATATATGTTGGTACAAATCAGTTAGGCGTCCATTCGTATTTCTAAATATTAAAAAAACAAAGTACACGTGATTTTTAAATTATGTTCGAATTACTGAGTACTGCTTTTAGTATTCGATAATCCGACCATCCGACGAGTACTCGGTTAACCGGTTACATGTAGACAACAAGGAAATAGTCAGCCACCCAATGTTTCGTTTAAAACAAGGGGTGAATGACCACGGCATTTACATGATAAAAATTAATGAACATTAAGCTCTTTGGGGATTCCGTTGCACCTCGCCAGAATCTCCAATGAGATTAACTGAACAGGTAAAACTGTTGATATATATTTATATGATATGTGTTTTAAGTTAATTAATGTAGCCATCTTCTGTACCCCGTAATATGGATGTACACATCATCAGTATGTAGAAATAGTGTACAAACAACATTGGTTCAAACGGTGTCAGCACACTGAAAATGTAAGTATATTTCCTTGTTTCCGTTAATTTCCGTTCCTGCAACCTTTTTTCATCCATGAATCCGGATGGTTTCGGTGCGCTGAATCTAAGTGCAAATTTCCGTTGCGGAAAAAGGTCTGGATACGTGGACACCCTAGGTGCAACGTATGCTGCAATTGCATGAAAATAAAGGGTTTTGACGGTTACTAGTCAGAAACCATGCGTAACAGTAAAAGCTATTTTTGTGCAATGGTTTGTTTAAATGATAATATCGTTTATATTTATTATATCTCATGTGCGTTTGATCAACATTGTATTTGTTTATACATCGATGGACCATTGATCTCTTTCTGGATAATGTATTGTGTGTAGTTAAGAATCCTAGTTTAGAGTTAACTTTTGGTTTAATTTGTTTATCTTTGTTTCGATTCAGGGATTTAGATTTTAGAAGATCAAACCTGAAATGGCGATTTTGCATTTCATGCTGATCCTCTCTTTGGCCGAGGTGGTAACCTCAAACATATGCAGCGTTTGTGAGGCAAGCTGTACTTGTAGTACCACCGCTGACTATTGTACAATGACCTGTCCATCTGTTCAAGATTTTAACACTACTGTACTTATGGAAAATCCCAACATAAAGGCTTTGTAAGTTTTGGTTGATTAAAGTAATCATTATTTTTACAACATCAAATTTTGATATCTATGGACATGCACCATACACATGTGCAGATATATCATGAATATATATAATTACAATTATAATCGATCCTGATTATACATATATATTTCGAACTTTCATTAAACAATTAAAACTTTGCATGTCTACTTTCTGCATGGCTAGATCAAATATTTGTAAACAACTTTGTGTGTTGTTTATAATGAAATACCGGTATACAATAGATACTGTCAGCAATTAATAAAAACAATTGAATTTAGTTTTGAAATCGCCTAATTTTGAATTCGCTCAATTTCAAATTTACCCACTCATGATGAGGACGGCAGAGGTAAAACGGAGGCGAAAATTTTCCTGTACCCAGTAACGTATTGAAGCATTTTTAACTGTAAGAAAATTTGATTGTATGGTATTCGTGCAATTAACACGCTCCTCTTGGTCGAACAACTATGGCCGAAGACATTTTAATGGAAATAGAGAATTTAGCCACAGATTCTACGTTACAAACAGTTTCAAAAATAAACACATAAGTATTGCCGACACTTCCCCTGCTGGAGGAAAAACTTGCATAAGTACAAGTGCAACAAAATTTCTGATGACTCGGGCGATGAGAGTCCGTGGTCTTTCAACAAGCTGTCGGCATTCCTATGGGAACAAATTGTGCTCCTTCATTGGC
>BROG01001310.1:0-74921 GCA_030159075.1 Atrina japonica | reverse complement strand
TGAATAAAATATGTTTAATCTAAATCTAGATCCTGGTTAAGAATTTAACATTTTAAGGGTTCAGGTAATATATACAAGTAAGGACCAAACACTACTTGTGTTTTAATAATTAAATACTACAACAACAACAACAACAATAAATATTTTCAAAGAATTGGCATTGACCTATTTTCAGGATTTCACCGGAATTATATTATCATATAAGGAAATGATATCATTATATAAGAACATCTAAAATAAGCGTATTTATATTCACGATTTTTAATTGGCTGCTTCTGTTTTTATTAGATTTCTGCTAAACATGGAACAGGTGTTGAAGATGTATTAAAAGCTGTGATAGAGAGAGTCCCCGCGTAAGTGTAATTATGTGTCAAAATTTGTCTAAATCAACAAGGCCCATGTAATCATACATTCTGTCGGGGCTTTTTAATTGAAATACTTATGTTGATTTTGTATGGGAATTTAGAGGACAATTACACCGGTTAAGTTTAGCATGCTGTAATCGCATTTAAATCTAAGGGTTGTAACTTTCATGTTTTTCTCTTTCCAGACATGATTGTGATTTTTCAATTCGCAGATCGGGAGTCACATAAAAATAACATCATGTCATGCAAAGGCAACCAATGATATATAACATACATAAATCATTCTATTAGAACTTATTCAGTATGTCTAGTTCTTAAATTCACTGATATATCAACATTATGAGTACAAATCAGTATTAATGCTGTGAGATGTTTACCCCTGTACAGTAACACTCATTAAAAATTACTGAGATTTAAAGATTCATTGATCCCTCTAAAACAATTGACTTCGCTCAAAATCAATGAAGCAGACCAGTTTATTTGTTCAGTGAGTGGATGTGTTCTCTGGTGACAATGCTTTTTGTTTCTCTAGTAACATTTCCTCTTTTCTGATATTAACATTTCCACATCTCTCTCTCTCTCTCTCAATACATAACAGTCTATATATTTTGTAGGCCAGCTGCAGATTCATCAGAACCATTAAAGGCTCTACTCTTTGATTCTTGGTATGACAAATTTAAAGGTGCTGTTTGTAATATAGCTATCTGTGATGGTGTACTCCGTAGAGGTGATCGCTTTGTATCAAGTTATACCAAACTTACCTATGATGTCCAAGACATTGGAATTCTTTTCCCTGACCAGACTTCAACTGGTGTTCTGTAAGTATATTGCTTTTGTGTCAGATCTAGATGTAATTATTAAGATGTGTCTGTATTAAAATTCCACCCAGCATCCCTTCATTTATGGTTTATGAAGTTGTTATTCTTGTTTAACATCCCATTCAAGAATCTTTCACTCATATGGAGATGACACCAAATGCCAGTGAAGGGCTTCAAGTTTTAGCCTATGTTCGGCACTTACGGCCATTGAGCAGTGAGGGTTCTTTAACGTGCCAACACCTACTGTGACACAGAACCTAAGTTTTTAATGTGAAGATAGATGACATGAAATGGAAGCATCCTGATTGGTGATCAAAATAATGACAATGGTCAAAATATTAAGGTGGTCGCTATTGCAAGGATTATTTTACCACATGTTGCTGCTGCAGGGATTTTTTTCCCCATTTTTAATAATTTTCATCATTATTTATTAGTGTATCCAATTAATATAAAAAATGTCCAGGTGCAACATTAATGCAGTTTATTTGCGGAAAGCCAGGGTCTTTCTCCAGGTACATTGTAACTAGGTTTTCTCTCCACCATAAAAAAAATGGCTGCCACCATACAACTGAAAAATCGTTAAGTGTGGTGTAAAACACCATTTAAACAAAACAAAAAAAACATTTATGACTTTATTCATTCACGAATATAATAATTTAAACTTATCGTTTTGTAAAAGATTATCTGTGAAAGTAATATCAGACACTTGCCAGCAATTTTCAGAGACAGGACATTGATGAAACTGATTGTTATGTATTTACAGGTATGCAGGACAGGTGGGCTACATGATTGGTAACATTAAGAAAAGCTCTGAAGCCAAGGTTGGGGATACTTTATATTTACACGGTAAACCAGTTACACCTTTACCTGGATTCAAACCAGCCAAAGCAATGGTAAGACATACAATGACATTTTATTTTTTTAGTTATTTTACGTACTGATCTTGTTTGCCTCACTCAGTGATTTATATTTTTTACACTGGCTTCAAGTTCCAAATTGTGGCTACGGTATAACCAGAGGAGACCATTTCCTTTTAACAAGCAAACTTCCCCACATTGAGACTGACCAGAGGCAAGAGATGTTGTGGCTTAAGTCATTTTGCTCTCACCACTTGGCCAAGAAAACCCCAACAGAATAAATTTGAGTGATAATTATTAATGCCGGACTGAAACGAAAGGGAAACAATTCATGATGCCTGAAGAGTACTGGAGAATATGCCTTTGTTCACCTACATGTAGGATGTACAATATTCCAACTTGCAACTCGTGAAAATAAACGTTTTACAGTACTATTTTATATGTGTAGTACAGTAGAACCTGACTTAAGAGACCACATTGGAGAGCCAGGTGAAATGGTTTCATTTTACTAGATCTGAAACTGACAAATAAATTTCTAAAGTCAGGGCCAGGCATCATAATACATGTACTTAAGAATTACTTAAGTCTAAATTTTTTACCCAACTTTGACTAATCCTGAAATCTGATTGGCTGAGCAGGGCCTGGCACCATAAAACTTAAGAATTACTTAAGTCTAAAAAATTTACTTAACTTTAGCTAATCCTGAATCTGATTGGCTAAGTAGTCCAAGTTGAGACCTGATCTCTGAAGATCCATATCACTTTGATGTTGCCAGTTGTAATAACACTCGTCAAACTATTCAGAGTTGATAAAATTGGGTTCTTGGAAACATGTAACCAGGGGCCCATTTTACGAAAGGTCCTACATGAAAGTCTTAGGCATCATAATACATGTACTTAAGAATTACTTAAGTCTAAATTTTTTACCCAACTTTGACTAATCCTGAAATCTGATTGGCTGAGCAGGGCCTGGCACCATAAAACTTAAGAATTACTTAGTCTAAAAAATTTACTTTAGCTAATCCTGAATCTGTTGGCTAAAGTCCAAGTTGAGACCTGATCTTGGAGATCCATATCACTTTGATGTTGCCAGTTGTTAACACACGTCAAACTATTCAGACTAAAATCCTTGGAATCTGTAACCAGGGGCCCATTTTATGAAAGGTCCTACATGAAAGTCTTAGGCATCATATTACATGTACTTAAGAATTACTTAAGTCTAAATTTTTTACTCAACTTTGACTAATCCTGAAATCTGATTGGCTGAGCAGGGCCTTGCACCATAATCTTAAGAATTACTTAAGTCTTACTTTAGCTAATCCTGAATCTGATTGGCTAAGTAGTCCAAGTTGAGACCTGATCTCTGGAGATCCATATCACTTTGATGTTGCCAGTTGTAATAACACACGTCAAACTATTCAGAGTTGATAAAATTGGGTTCTTGGAAACATGTAACCAGGGGCCCATTTTACGAAAGGTCCTACATGAAAGTCTTAGACTTGGTCTTAGGACCACACTTATGACTTGCGACTGTTTTACAAAGAATTAGGACTTATGACTTGCGACCAAATTAGGTCAAGTCTTTATAACTCGCCAGAGGCTATGCATAGACCTTAGTTATTTTTTTAATGTGTCATAATATAGCTTTCCAAATGTTGCAGGTATAAATACATGTATTCATTACCTATCAAGATCTAATTTGAAAATGTGCAAATATGAGTTAGGGTAGTGTTGATAAAACTGTCCTAAGTGTTGTCTTAACCCATTTACCTCTAAAGACACATTTGGACTGGTCTAAGTCATTGATTTACAGAAGAGTCCATTGTTTTTCATGGGTTGATGAGTTAAGGTCAATTCATTGAAGACTTAGGAATTCTTGATACATGTAGAACGCACCTCAGGTTTTTTACTTTTGAGTTTGTTTTCAGGATGTCTGCTGTATGACCAATTCAGTGTTATCAAGGAGCATATTTTGATAAGTAATAACATTCATCTTTGTTGACAGGTGTTTGCTGGGATATACCCACCAGATCAATCTCAGTATAACTTCTTCAAGGAAGCAATTACTAAACTGACCTTGAATGATTCTAGTGTAGATGTACACACAGACCATAGGTAAGTTACACAGGCCTTTTTCTATAGTTTTCACAGGGCAGAAATCAGCCCTATTACCAGTACAAAATACATGTGTTTTATTCCCACTTTGGTGTTGAGGCCAAGACCGTAACGAACATTGAATCATTGTAAGGGTAAATGCATTTCAAAATTAGATTCCATTACATTTAGATTTCCATGTGAGCAAACAATTTTCCAAATTTGACACAAATTCACCTCAAAATTCCCAATTGTGTCGCCAATGCCATTTCCCCAAAATTGACAGAAAAAGGCCTGGTTACAAGTGTACTCCAGGTGTACACCCACATGATTTGACTGAAGGTGTACACCATGGAGATTAGTTATGAGTTTACAGAGTTATGGGACTTTATTTGTTAAAATTCAATAAAAATTTGACATGATGGGCATAACCTGCACCATTGGTGCAACAGCTTAATATCATGACCTATGATGATGACCTATAATCCTTGACATTTGAACTTGTAGTGCAGCTCTAGGACAGGGATGGAGGCTTGGATTTCTAGGACTACTTCATATGGATGTGTTCCAACAGCGACTGGAGCAGGAGTTTAATGCATCAGTCATAGTGACAGCCCCTAATATACCATATAAAGGTAATCATCAAACAGCACCTAATATACCATATGAAGATAATCATCCAACGGCCCCTAATACTGTATGTGTATTTAAATTAGCGCACTCATATTTTAGCGCTCTCAAGGGGTATACACTTATTAGCGCAACCTTGAATTCACACAATTAATTTTAGCGCTGCCCTTGAATTAGCGCAGGGACTTGAATGCAAAAGGAGCTAATATTAGAATACCTCTAAAATAAGTACACATACATTATACCTTATAAAGGTGAGTGTCCAACAGCGACTGGAGCAGGAGTTTAATGCTTCAGTCAAAGTAACAGCCCCTAATATACCATATAAAGGCAAGTGTCCAACAGCCCCTAACATGATTTTGTTCTATTTGTGCAACTTCTTCTCCTTCTTTTCCACTTTGTGCCTCCCTCAAATTTGAGTATTTTCACACTATTGATAAAAGCCCATCTGTGGCACACAAAACGAACACTGTGTACAGTTAAAAGTTTAAAAAGGTCAAAAACTGCAGCTGGCTTACAGGGGTAAGATAGTTTCCAAGCTCTGCTTGAAAGCCTTGACAGAGCTAATCCAGACCCCTGGCACAGGTAACGAGTACTGATAAGCATTTATCCTGCTCCAGGGTTGGGGGGGGGGACTTGTTGTATGTTAAATTGAGTTATAAGTTGTCTTGTTACTGCTCTCATACCTTCTTTCTGTTCTGGTTTTTCACTGAAATGTCTACTCTCCATATATTTTGTTATAGATATCAAGTTTCAGTCAACTGTCTGTCCGATTGTTTGTTTGGTATAGTTTTGTTCTAAGTTCCACCAATAGTCAGTTTTTAGTCAGATATCACCATTTTTAGGAAAATTATTTCCTGTTCTGTAGAATCAGCTCAACACATTGAAGACTTCTACATTGACATGGAACCTCAGTGTTAACTCTGTCACCCCCAAATGTCTAACTGGAATGCTCTTTTCTGTTGTATTTGACCAGTCTATTATGGTTTCTGAGGATGAAAAGGTTAAGGATTTTCTAATCTATATGACCTGCTTTTGTTTTTCGTTTTTTTTTTAATTTCTTATTCAAAGAATTTGGTAAAACTGCTACCTCCATCCAAAGAAATCTGTTGGCCCCCATTTCCATCCCAAAACCTTTCACATTAGAGGCAAATGCTGTACCTCTAATCACAAGCAATCTATCTGTCTACACAGCAATGTATATGTAATGTATTGAATCATTCACCAAGTTCATGATAACTAAATGTATAATCTGTTTTCAGTAAAGATTACTGGTCCAAAAAATATCAAGAAGTATGGAGGTGAAGAAATAACTATACTTAATCCATGTAAGGTGAGTTTGTCAAAATAAACCAAATCATCATGTTGTAGATGTTTTAAACTTTGGTATACGTGTGACGATAAGTATGGGATATTTGCTTCAGAATGGCATCTTAGTTCTTGTTGAGTTCAAAAATCTATTGTGGAGGATGCACCCGAACCACACCAGCATATGTCTTTTATTGTGCTCCAAGTTAGGAACGAGATAATCAGTGTTATGTCTTAGCAGGTAAACAGGTCTTGATTTGTTTTTAAAAGCTGGATGATGCCTTCTTGAGTTTCCAAATTATAGAAATTTTCTGTAAAGGTGCATGTCTCCTACCTGTCTAACCAATTCTTGTCTGTAAAATTTCTGGATCCGCCACCGATTATGCTACATACATTTTTTTGTACATGTTATTGTAAGTGTATGATAAGTATGATATTTTACAAAGTTTTCTACTTTCAGTTACCAGATCCGTCTATAATATCCCACTACTATGAACCTATTGTAATGGCAACAATCATATTTCCAGAGGAGTATATAGGCGGTATACAGCAACTAGTCATGGTTGGTCTTTCTCTATCCATTTTTCTTTCGCTCTCTTTAATATTTTATTCTATAATTGACCATTGTTTTATATTAATCACTCATTTCTCTCTCTCTCTTTTTCTCTCTCTCGCTCTCTCTGTCTCTATCTCCATGTGTGTCTTTTTCCTTCTGTCTGTTTTTCTCTCTGTCTGTCCCTATCTGTCTCTGTCTGTGTCTCTGGCTGTCTGTCTATCTCTCTTTCTCACACCACTAGATAATATACTGGTAATGAAGATGTGATCAAATATTGGAGTGGTAGTTTCATATACAAATATTTACCATTTACTCTTCAATCATGAATAATTGGAACATTCCTTTCAGTTGTAGTGCATATTGTGTAATAATAATGCTCTTCTAAACAGGAAAGAAGAGGGGAGCAAAAAGATAGCACCTATATTGATGATACAAGAGTTCTAATGAAAGTTCAGTTTCCACTCAACGAAATTTTGACAGACTTTTTTGATGAACTGAAATCGTTAACATCAGGTTATGCCAGGTACGTCTTACCTGTGTAATTAGCATATCTTGATAATGATTTTATGATATCATTTTCATAAAATATTGCATGTTGCAAGTAATTGATCACTTTATTGTAACAAAAGGTATTCAGGGTTTGAAAAGTGCTTGATTAATTCATCAGAGTGCTTGAGTTCTACTTCTTGCATGTTTATTCATCACAAAAGAAAGACATTTAAGTAAAGAAAAATTATCTCGATCAAACAGACGCTTCACCTAGTATAAATTAATACAATAAAGCATTTTTGTGATGCTGTTCTGCTGTATCTCTTTAGTGTGTAGTGGAACTATAAGCAATATTTTGAGGACCACCATTAGAATGTGAATAAAATTTGCTGTCAGTGTTTCTATGTTACTTTGTTTTGGGTTGCAAGGTCTTGATAGCTTAAACAATACCCATTGGAAGTGTTTGAAGAACACTGTGAAAAGTCTTGGAAAAGTGCTTGAAAATCTTTTTCATTAGCTGTATGAGCCATGGTGTTGTATTGAGTTTTTGTCTTCCAATCTACTACAGAGTTAATGGATTTTCACCTAGTGTACTCAGGCCCTATTCTCAACTTGAATTGTCATTTTTCACCTAGGCCATGGGCAAATTAATTATTTGTTGTATGTGTTAATTTCATGACAACTTTGTAACATGTTTATTTCTATGGCAACTTTGTAACATGTTTATTTCTATGACAACTTTGTAACATGTTTATTTCTATGACAACTTTGTAACATGTTTATTTCTATGACAACTTTGTAACATGTTTACATGTTTATATCTACGACAACTTTATTTCAGTTTCGATTATGAAGATGCTGGGTATCAAGAATCAGATCTAGTCAAGGTAAAAACTTTGTTTCACCTAATTTATGTGACTTCATTGATACCTACGATACTTATATGTACCAGGAAATGAATATGTAATTGGAAATTTTCGTTCCTGTTTAATTTTCGCCATTTTCGCTCTTAGATGAGAGGGCAAATCTAAAAAGAAAGTGAAATTTTCAAGCTAAAATAATCGAAGAACATACATGTCATTCATGACACTATTATAATTTAGGGCGACTTGGTAAATATACTGCCTCATGAAAGGGCAAAAATAAACTGGGGCGAAAATTTCCAGATATACAATATACCCACCAATTACGTCAGAAAAAAAATATCAAAAATAGTACCTCCAGTTTTCAACAGAAGAAATTTCAATGATATTTCAAAAGAATAAAATAACAAATCTAATGTATTTCTAACGTTTGCTCTTTGCTTGAACAAATAAGTCATTATAAACAATATAAACAAAAACATTTCTGCTGATATTTTAGTTGTCAACGAGGAAGGTTTTAAAAGTGACATTAGCTGTGTTTCCAAAAAAAAAAAAATTTAAATAAAATTTAATTACTTAGATTGATGTAGAAAAATAAAAAAGAGAAATACAAAAGCATAACAGTTCTTAAATTCCTATTTATTTTGTGAAAATTGCTTGAGAAACCCAGTTTGGCAATTCTTCGTTTGCAAATGAAAATTCAACCTTATTATTTGCATATGCATAGGACACTGGAACAGACCTTATTTTCACAAAATACTTGTACATGTATATAGGAATATAAGAATTTCCATGCATGTGTAAATATATTGTTTTGTATTGTAGTACTAATTCAATCCAAGTAGTAAAAAATGAAATGATTTTTTTTGGGGGGGGAAACACAGCTAACACACCTTTAAATATACATATCTTCAGATTCTTCTCAAGAATACATGTCATCTTTGATATTTGATTGATTTTTGTTTTATATTAGGTTACATTTCTGTTGAATGACAAGGAAATTGAAGATTTGACTTCAGTGTGGCATAAGGGCAAAGCCAGGAATATGGCCAAACTTGTTTGTTCCCGCCTTAAAGACAGTATTCCACGACAGTTATTTAAAATTGTATTGTTAGGAAGGGTAGGAAACCAGACTATAGCTAGAGAAGAGTTACAGGCCCTGAAGAAAGACGTAACAGCCAAATGTGTAAGTCAAACTCTCCATAAGTTCTTCTTGTTTTGTTTTCTCATACAAAAAACACATGACCACTCTTTTACCAAAGTACAGTCACTTGCCAAATGTTTATAGACATTATCATTTTTTACTATATATTTCATATAAAACCACAAGTTTTTTAAAAAAAAAAAAAAAGATATTGTGAAGCCATTTCTTATTGCATTCGATTAGAATTTTCACCATTAAACAGGGGATATTTCCAAGTTTCTTTGCTTATTTGCATGGAATTTTTTAATTTGTAAATTAAAAAATTTGACAATTTAAACAAAAAGTAAAAAATTAGATATTACAATTTTACTTATCCAAACAGGGAATTTTCAACACAAAAATTAAATTTTCTGTTTAAATTTATGAATCTTTTAACTTCTAATTCAGAAAATGAAAATGAAAATATATAATGAAACTGTATTCAATTTTGTCTTTTTTTAACAGTAAAAATTCCATTGAAATGCAATAAGAATTGGCTTCACATTATTTTTTTTTAAAAAAACTGTTTTTACATAAAATATATAGTAAAAAATGATTAAGATAATGTCAGATGGGTAAAGAAACTAAAATTTTGGACTGATTTGACAAGGGAGATAACCCAGTGTAGTTATGGATTTGACAATTTATAAGTCAGCGTACAGGGCGAGAAAGAAATTTGAAAAATCACCCATCCTGTGGGACGAGTGATTTTGAAAACCAGTCGTCTCTAGACACTTTCAGCTTGTCCCCCATTTTTTTCATAAACATTAATGGAACCATTAAGACTAACTATTGTTTATTTTCTCTGATATGGGATTTATAACTAATTAAAATGCAAATAAAGGATTTTAAAATTGTTGTGTTCATGGAAAGTTTTAGAGGCTAAAATGTAAGCTCTTGTAGATCTAGAAGAAAAATTACTTGTCTCTGGGGACGAGTACCCACTCCAAACTACTCATCCACATGCCATTTTCACCTGTCCAGGTTGAGTGGATGAGTACATGACACTGACTGAAAACAATGAGATTTAGTATAGATACAATGTACCTTATCATTCAAATCACACTCATATTGTGAATTCTGGTTGGAGCTTAGTCACTTGTCTTTATGCGCCATCTTGAGTCATTCATTGTCCTTACAGAATTAAACTTTTTAAACTTTTTCTTGAAAATTACTGTGTCAGATTTTGTTAGAAGTTTATAAAGGGGAACATAAATTGTGAATTTCATGATCCTTGTAAGCCTTTGCCTCATCTTCATGTATCTTCCCGAGCCGGCCTGGCTCAGTCAGTAGCTCGCTCGACTCTGGATCGTGAGGTTGTGAGTTCGAGTCCCACTGGCGGCAGGTTGGTTTCCTGTTTTTCGGATGAGACAATAAAACTCCAGGTTCCATTTCACAGTAGGTGTTGCCACCTTAAAGAACCCTCACTGCTCAATGACTGTAAGTGCTGAGCATAGGCCAAAATTTGAAGTCTTTCACCGGCATTTGGTGACGTCTCGACTCAATATGAGTGAAATATTCTTGAGTGGGACGTTAAACAACAATAAACAAACAAACATGAATCTTCCCCTTTACCACTGCACATTAAAGCAAAAAAATGAATACACGGTTAGAAAAAGTATGCAACCCTCTTCCAAAATTGTGAAATTTAGTATCCCAGAAGCAAATGTCCAGTCCCTAGGGTGGGGACAAGATGACAGTAAAGTGATAAACTTCGTTTAAGAAGTCTTCTCTATTTCTATGCATTTTAAAGAAAACCTAAATAATAATAAATGTACATATTTAGAAAGAGCATGACACCCTCTTCTGAATTTGTGAAATTGATGACCCTGGGACTAAGGGTTTAATTAGGGTGTCGGTTGGAGCCAATGTAGCCAAACTGAAAGAGTAGTAATATCCTTAGTCCTATAAAATCTTATATACTTCAATGAATCGGAAAGAAAAAGTGAGTACAGTTTTAGAAAGAGCATAATGCCCTCATTGGGATCAGGGGTCCAGGGTCCAAGATGGAACCTTGGTAACTTCATTATGGGCTATGTAATAACAAAACCTATTATGGGTTTGCTCTGAGTGATGTGATATTTTTTTATGTATTTTAAGTTTGACGATGACTTTTGTTTCCTTTAACTTTAAGTTGGTGATGTCAGTTTGTGGTTCATATGACAGTATTGATTTGATATTTCTCTGTATAGTGGTGACTTTTTAAGGCAAAGCCTTATTGCTATGACAGGCTCAAAACTCTTCAGGGTTTATTTTGGTGTGTGTACTTAATATACAAGTTTCAGCTATGTCCTATATGCTCATAGGATCGACCGAACAGTTTTGATTTTTTATCCACAAGCTGTAGAAAATAGTTACATGAAATGTAACACTTTTTTGCATCTAATTTAAATCTTGTTTCATTTGCATACTCTCACTTTCTTATTCCTTAACCAGGAAGCCTTTTTGAAAACACAATGAAACTTTATTTAACAAATAAGACAGTCGAAAATGTTTGATGTACAAATATTATTGTCATGTGATATAGGCCCTATGATTGAGTTTCCCAGATATCAGTAATCAATGCTGTTTTGATTTGTGTTTTGTTTTTGCAGTATGGCGGCGATATAACAAGAAAGAACAAGCTGCTACAGAAACAAATGGAAGGGAAGAAACGAATGAGACAAATTGGAAAGGTCCAAGTGCCAAAAGATGCTTTCATCAGTGTGCTAAGAAAATAATTTGATATTTATAAATAAAGACCTAAGCAATAAGTTTATACATCTGTTTTGTCGTCATATTATCATTTCATTTTATATGTCTGTTATGTTCTTTGGATGAGATTTATTCAAATCAAGGTCAAAGGTCACAGCAGTTGTGGCTTGTTAAAGAACCATCAAGGAGAGAGTTTTATGTAAGAATATTCTTGTTGCTCAATCCTGAAGTTTATGTACTAGTAGTGCATTGAATTACAGGATTATTTTTGCCATGGTTTTTTTTTTCGCCCTGCTACACTTGCAAACGGTTTCGCCCCTCTTTGAATTCACCAAGACTCCATTCAGGAAATGTGTGTAATGTATGTAGCATTCGGCAATGAAATATGATTTTATTTTATTGCAAAATTTTATTTAGCAATTAAAGCGATATAAGCTGTCACAATGATTACTTTTGTCCCCTGACATATAGTCGAAAATATGGTGAAATATGTGTTCAAATACATTATCAAACATGTGAAACGTTGTAAAAGATCATCTTTTCAAAGTTATTTGTTTTATTAGAATTTAAGTTTTCCCATACCTTAAAAAATCCAGCTTTATTTCTGTATGCAATGACCTTTCAGATAAACTCTTTCCCTATATCAAATGTACTTCGTAATTTGGTCAGGGGGATCTCGGTCCATTATGCACTTGGACTATGTTAAAGTTGGCCTATTTTTTTGTGTTTTATATTTACTTTTAAAATATAGGACGTGATTTTTATTGGAAAGTGCATGTTTTATGTAAAATATATGCTTTCCAATGCTATTTTAAATACCTGAAGAAAAACTGATGAATATATGAATAAATATATCGGGTCACTAAAAGATTTTTTTTCCAATCTTTAATGTAACCCTGAATGCTTACATTGACAAAATCAAAACAACGTTACCGTGAAAAGTATGCATACCTCATGTTTTACGATCGCACTGCCATGTCCGGTAGAGTTGGGCAGTTCATGATCATATGTGTCAAGAATGATAAAGCTGAGAATGCGATGGGACGAGTTAAAAATAAGTCAAGATCACCCGATATACCTGACACATGGACAATTTCAGAAACGAATGTATTGAAACAACAAAAATTTCCAACTTTGCCCAATTTAGGTATGAAATGATGATGTACAAAAATAAAGGGTAATAAGGATAGAATGTATATTAACAGCAAATAGCACGTGTTTATTGGACACTTGGTAATCTTCGTAAAAATTTACCGAAAGTTAATTTGCAATGCTCAAAGTAATGACAGACAAACAATAACTGATATTACGGGTTACGTTTGGCAAGATTGTTGCAATTATACACATGCATTTGTTATTCTAACCGCCAGATGGTCTGTTTGGAGTATATATGAGATAAAATTTTACATAAAATGGGCATGTAAGATTTTTCATCTGCGAAAGCTTGTATCACTTTAGTACTTGTACATGTCTGCTTTCTACATGCTTACATTAATGAAAGTTTTTTTTTAAGAATTCTGTCTGTTGATTAAAATGAATATATGATATATACTTTCTACAATTAATAAACTAGATGAATTTACCATTTTGAATTCACCCAGTTTTGAATTCGCCCACTGTCTATGAGGGCGAAAGGGGCAAAAATAAAACGGGTCAAAAATTTCCCTGTATACAGTAATGATGTATTCAATGAAATATTGTTTACACCAAGAATCCTCACCTCATTAGCATTGGTCAATAGCATAGGTCAATACTTGTGACTTCACCTACAGACAGCGATGAATGCATATATTCACATCCAAGAGTTTTATAAACAATTAAACAGGCAGAAAAATAGAAAAAAAAGTTGAGCTTCAGGACTAAGTAAATTTGGTTGCTTTAGGCCCAGACTTATTAGCTCACCTGGTCCAAAGGGTCATGTTGAGCTATCGCCATCACTTTGCATTCATCCTCAAACAATATTTTCAAAAATATGTTATCAGTACTCTGTAACAGGTGAATCATTTGTGACTAGGGCACAATAAAACTTAAGAATTACTTGAGTCTAAAAAATTTACTCAATCTTGGCAATTCCTGCAATCTGATTGGCTGAGCAGTCCATGTTAAGAATATTCTCAGACTTCAGGAAATTATCAAATTTTATGGTGCTGGGCCCTGATTTTGCATGATTGATCAACTGGTTATGTAGAATTAAGTTTGTGACTTTCATCCTCAGAGAGAACCAATATAGCTGCTGTAATACATCTTTAATTCAGATGAGCAGTACAGGTTCATGTGATATTTTTATATCAATTTTAATTTGTCACAAAAAACTAAAAATTATTTACTCTGTAAAAACTATCATCAATCATTTGTGGTACACCTCTAAATACAAACCTATAGATGTCAGTTATATTGTTAATCTGGAAACTGAATTAATGACAAGAGTTATTCCTCTTTTGCTAATTAATTTTTGCGACTTCTCATAATACATGTATATACAAACGATTTCTCAAGAATCTTTTGTTTATCTACCTATCTATTCTCTCCATGTCCCGCAGGGATAAACAAACAAGGGTATCAGATGTTTTGGGGTGGAAACATTGATGTGTGTCAAAACTGATACACTTTTACGACTACATAAGATATAGACTAAAACATTCATGATTTATCAAATCATTGTAAAACCACGATCCAGAATCGCTATGCTTTTTCCTACCCAGGGTTTCATATGCCCAAAATCATTCAATGCTAATGAATATTTATAAGAAGTAGGTGTGTCCAATTTATCCAATCACAGTGGCAATGGAAGTTATCGCATAGTTTGTTGATTTAATACAATTCTGAAATTGATTGACGAATGAATCACTGCGTACTTGCATTGATTACAAATGAATTTTGGGCACATGAAACCACAGGTAGGAAAGAGCATAGATCATCTGGACTGGTTTTATGACGCTTCATCCAGAACAATAAGAGATAATTGATATCTATAACTAAGCAATTCAGTGTACATGTAGGGCAAACAACAAAAAGCATTCAAACTAAATGTACAGGGTGACGGAAGAAATTTTAAGTGTGGCAGAGAAAATCTGAGGGTGGCAGGAACTGTTCAAGTGTGGCAGACTGCCATAATGATTCCTCTCTGCATACAAGCAAACTGATTTAATTTAAGTACTCCATTTTTAGATCACCTGGCACGAAGGGACAAGTGAGCTATTGCTATAGCCAAAGCTCCGTTGGTCGTCATCCGCCAGCGTACGTTGTCGTCTGTCTGTTAACTTTTGCATTTAAACATCTTCTTTTCAAGAACCAGTGGGCCAATTTTAACCAAACTTGGCATATAGCATCCCCTTGTTAAGCCGCATAAAGTCTGCGAATGAAAAAGAGATAGGACCAATAGGGGCCCTAAAAGGGGCCTAAAAGGACCAAAACTTGGTACATCTTTAAAAATCTTCTTCTCATGAACCAATGATCAGATGAGTTTCAAATTTTGTATGCATGATTGTTAAGTCAATGTCTACAAAGTTTGCGAACGAAAATGAAATCTGTCCATAAACGAGCCACTAGGTGGCGCTTCAGTAACAGGGTATATTTTGTATTACAAATTGTTTAATAACTCAAAACTGATCGACTTTTTATATACAAAGATATATGAGAAAGTTGTTAGGAATTATCTGAGGATCATTTTGACACAATCTCAAGGTCGTTGGGTTAAAAGTGAAGGTCACAGGCACCTAAGTAAATGGAAAATATGTCTTTTTTCGTAAAATTTCAGCTTTTTTGACTACTTCTCCAGAACCATTAGTCCAATTTGATCCAAACTTGACAGGAAATGTAACCATGTAAAGTCGCATAAAGTTTGTATATTAAAAAGGGGCTAGGACCAAACATGGCTGCCATGGCTAAATATAGAACGAATGAGTCAGCAGATATTTTTGATTTAATACATGTATCTCCAAAATTATTAAAGCTAGAGAAAATACCCCTGTTACCTTAAAATGAGCAGCTTGCAAAAATCTAAATATTTCATTTTGATGGAAATTGTCGGGTCAACCCTTATGCGAGTTATTTCCCCATTTGTGTGAATTTTTCATGATTTTGGATGTTTTTTGACATTATCTTGAAAAGTATAATAGGTAGAGTAAAAGTCAAAGAAGCAAAAATATTTAGCATGCAAAAATCTACAAGAAAAAGCTCAAAAAAGCTGAAATTGTCAGTTTGCCTCTTATTGGAGTTATTTCCCCTTTTAAGTGGATTTTTTATGTTTTTGGATGGTTTTTGAAATTGTCTTGAAAAGTATAATAGATAGAGTAGAAGTGAAAGAAGCAAAAATGTTCAGCATGCAAAGATCTACAAAAAAGTCAATAGGGCCGAAATTGTCAGGTTGCCCCTTATGGGAGATTTTCTACCTTTTAAGTGGATTTTTCATATTTTTGGATGTTTTTTGACATTATCTTGAAAAGTATAATAGATAGAGAGAAAGTGAAAGAACCAAAAATGTTCAGCATGCAAAATTCTACAAAAAAGACAGTAGAGCAGAAATTGTCAGGTTGACCCTTATGGGAGTTATTTCCCTTTTAAGTGGATTTCTCATGTTTTTGACATTTTTGTCCTATTGTCTTGAAAAGCATAATGGATAGAGAGAAAGAGAAAGAAGCAAAAATGTTCAGTGTGCAAAGCTTATGCTAAAATGTGTGAAATTTTGTTATGTGCTGATATTCAGTACCTCAATTTTTACCATCTCCTGTAGACAATTTTAAGCCTGTGCACTGATAGCTGGACACACACTTTTAACCTCGCCTTTACCTGTAGATCTGATGACTGATTTTTCAGACCACGGCATACTGCATGCATCTATAACCAGGACTTGTCTCTTATCAAAATGAAGACTTGTTTAACTCACCTCTACAAAAACAATAGCATCTGCTGTAAATCAATGACTTGGACCAGTTCCAATGTGTCTCTAGGGTGAATGAGTTAATTGATATACATTTTCAGAAAATTCAAAGAGATTTCACTTGATTTACCGAATATTATAAAACATTACAACAATATAAAATGAGGAATATTCTAGTAGAGAATACACTCTCAAATTGTTGCAGTATTTTTTGGAAAAGTTTGCATAGGTTTATGAATGTTTGTAAAGTTAACTTATGTTGCACCTTTTAACTGGAACGTTATATATTCTTATCCCATGTGACTTGTTTTGCTAGATGTTCAAATGAGATCAGTTTGGATTTTGTTAAACAATACATGTTGCTTTTCTTTGTATACATTTTAGAGGATTAAAATCAAACTCAACTGTGCATTCAATACTTTTTAAAAAAAATCTACAATTAAACAGGTAAATACATTTAAATGAAGGTTTACCTTGTGTTCTGTACCACAAATGAACAAGTAAGTGATGTTTACTTTGAGTATAAATGCTGTACCACAATAAATAGGTTAAAAGATTAGGGTTTACTTTGGGTATAAATGTTGTACCACAAATAAATAGGTAAATATATTAGGGTTTACTTTGGGTATAAATGTTGTACCACAAATAAATAGGTAAATAGATTAGGGTTTACTTTGGGTATAAATGCTGTACCACAAATAAATAGGTAAATATATTAGGGTTTACTTTGGGTATAAATGTTGTACCACATATAAAGAGGTAAATAGATTAGGGTTTACTTTGGGTATAAATGTTGTACCACATATAAAGAGGTAAATAGATTAGGGTTTACTTTGGGTATAAATGCTGTACCACAAATAAATAGGTAAATAATTATACTTTGGGTACAAATAAACATGTAAATAGATGAGGGTTTACTTTGGGTATAAATGCTGTACCACAAATAAATAGGTAAATAGATTAGGGTTTACTTTGGGTATAAATGCTGTACCACAATAAATAGGTAAATAGATTAGGGTTTACTTTGGGTATAAATGCTGTACCACAAATAAATAGGTAAATAGATTAGGGTTTACTTTGAGTATAAATGCTGTACCACAATAAATAGGTTAATAGATTAGGGTTTACTTTAGGTATAAATGCTGTACCACAAATAAATAGGTAAATAGATTAGGGTTTACTTTAGGTATAAATGCTGTACCACAAATAAATAGGTAAATAGATTAGGGTTTACTTTGGGTATAAATGCTGTACCACAAATAAATAGGTAAATAGATTAGGGTTTACTTTGGGTACAAATAAACATGTAAATAGATGAGGGTTTACTTTGGGTATAAATGCTGTACCACAAATAAATAGGTAAATAGATTAGGGTTTACTTTGGGTACAAATAAACATGTAAATAGATGAGGGTTTACTTTGGGTATAAATGCTGTACCACAAATAAAGAGGTAAATAGATGAGGGTTTACTTTGGGTATAAAATCTTAACCTCAAATTGACATATTGATAAGTAATTGTTAACACTGTACCACCAATAAACATGTAAATAGATGAGGGTTTACTCTGGGTATAAATGCTGTACCACATATAAAGAGGTAAATAGATGAGGGTTTACTCTGGGTATAAATGCTGTACCACATATAAAGAGGTAAATAGATGAGGGTTTACTCTGGGTATAAATGCTGTACCACATATAAAGAGGTAAATAGATTAGGGTTTACTTTGGGTATAAATGCTGTACCACAAATAAACATGTACCGTAAATAGATGAGGGTTTACTTTGGGTATCAAATCTTAACCTCAAATTGACATATTGATAAGTAATTGTTAATGCTGTACCAGAACAAACAAACAGTTAAATAACTGATTTTGGTTAAATCCTGTATCATGAACAAATTCCTGGCTTGCTTTTGGTATATATGCTGTACCATGAACAAGTAGGCTGATAACTGAAGTCTTACTTTGGATATAAACTCTGTACCAAGGACACATACTTAAGTTGAAAAACTGAGGGCTTACTCTGGGTAACAACTCTGTACCAGTGACAAATACTTACTTTGAATTACTGAAATCTGACTTTAGGTATAAACTGTGTACCAAGGACACATAAGTTGAATTACTTAAGTCTTACTTTAGGTATAAACTCTGTACCAAGGACACATACTTATGTTGGTTAACTGGAGGTGTGTGTTGGGTATCAACACTGTATCACGGGCAAAATATGCAAACAAGATAAACATGACATCTGTTACATTAAATATACAGGTATGTGCATCTGTAAAGGTATTGTGCCATACAGGTAAACTACTATCTATAGATACACCTATGTGTGAGTGACACCACTCGTTAAAACTGTATTTGATGTTGCTGTAGGCTTGTCTAACTAAATTGGAATTTTACTTTTTTTTTAAATTGATTTTACATAAGTTTAAACTCTTATGGCTGTTAAACTGATGTTTTATAGCTAGCCTATATGAAAGTTATGCGAATGAATATGTGAAATAGAAAATAGGATGATTAAGTTGTGGACAACACCTAGCTGTTATTCCAATAGGACTAACTCACCTATTTCGTTAGAAATAACATAAGATTCACGAGTTATGGACAAAGGAAATAGGTACAAAGGTACCACTAGCCTAACAGGACAAGCTTATAATTGGCTTAGGTCTGAAAACTGTACAGGTACTCACTTTCAGTTGGCTGTGGTAAAGATATTCTTAGACATTTCATAAGTATACTGTGTACAGTGCAAGTCCCAGAGATGATGAGCAAAGTTAGCTATGATAATGATATTCTTAGACTTTTCTTGTGCTATATGATGTCAGACCCCAGAGGTGATGAATCTAGCTATGATAATGATATTCTTAGACTTTTCTTGTGCTATATGATGACAGACCCCAGGGGTGGTGAATCTAGCTATGATAATGATATTTTTAGATGTTTCTAAAGTTATTGGCGCCAGTCCCAGAGTCAGGGGATCTGCTTATGGTTATGATATTCTTTAGTCTTTTCTCATTTATATTTCACCAGTCCCAGGAGTGATGAAATCATGGATAGACTAAGTGAAAATGGGGAATACAGGTATTCTGTCACATAAGTTGATCAAAATTTCATATCAATACTATTTTTTTTATATAATAACTATAGGAGTTGAATATAATTACCTAAGCATTTATTCTGATTTACATGTATTTATTTGGGGGGTTGGTTGAAATGACCTGAATGAAAACTGCTCACACTTCATCAAAAAAGTAAACTGAATGTTCTTAAAGGGACATTAGCTGTGTTTATTTAAAATAAAAAGAAATTCTTTCCATTTTTCCTACTTAGATTGATATACGATAACAAAAGAGAGATAGACACTCGTAAATTCCTATACATTTTGTGAAAATTGCTTGAGAAACCCAGTTTGGCAATTTTTCACTTGCAATTGATTAATTCAACCCTACCATTTGTATATACATGTATACCACAATGGGGGGACATCCCGATAGTCCGACGGTTCGATAGTCCGACGGTTCGATAGTCCGACGGTTCGATAGTCCGACGGTCCGATAGTCCGACGGTTCGATAGTCCGACGGTCCGATAGTCCCGATGGTTTGATACTTTTGGTACATTTTTTACCTTTTACTTGACCTTGACCTTTGACCTTTTTTCAGTTCATTATAGAAAATACATAGGCGTAGGGAGCGGGGGGGGGGGGGGGGGGGGGGCAGGGGGCGGCCCCCACTTTTTCTGACCAAATTTTTTTTAATAATATCATTACATCTGGAATACAGAGCTATTGAATGAGGGTCTACCATAATTTTCTACAAATTATTTTTCCCTCCGTTAACATTGAATTTCCTGGATCCACTCTGCCTCTGTGTGTGTATGTGTGTGGGGGGTGGGTGGGTTTGTGTAGGTCTTTGTGTGAACCAGAGAGGAAGGGGCCACCCCACTTTTTCGAAACAAATTTTATCTATAGAAAAAAGGCTTCCCAGAGTTTCTAAATTAAAGTCTACCAAAATGTTTACTCCTAGCTAAGCTCTGCAAAAAAGATTAATATATCAGTTGATCTTACGATGCAACTGAGCTACGGAGAAAACAATGCTTATGTGTCTGGAAGCTAAAGAATACCTCATCTGACTTCCCACTTTATCTATATAAATATTTTTAAAAGGGGGTCAAAATTAAACGTCTAGAGGACTAGAACGAAATTCTTCTCCGAATTTGAGTAGCTTTTTCGCTGATTCAAACTTCTTTTGAAAAGGGTAACCGTTGCGATTTACTGATGCTTCAGGCCTACTAGACCTAATTTCTTGTCTGGACGCAGATAAAAAAAAAAAATCATTAGATGAATAATAGACGATCTCCTAAAGAAATGTTACCTCATCAAAGTTAATCCTAAACCTTTTGGGAATTCAACTGACGCTGCCTTCTGTTCCGCAACACGGAAAAAATATCCAAAGGGTTTTTTTTTTTTAAATTTTTGCGTAATGATAGTAGTGATATCGTTCCCCCTAAAGTTGAAAAACTGGTGTAAAGAGTCGGAAAATGAAAAAGAAATTTCACAAAATTTTCACACCTCGCTCTACTTGGCGAATGAATTAATGAGGTGTAAAACTTAATTTTTGGTATAAAAAGTCAGAAAATGGAAAAGAAATTTCAAACATTTATTCCACGGTCCGTTTGTGTAGATGCACACATTTCTTCGCATTCAGTTTAAAAACTTTGCCCAACATTCTTTTATTTTTTTCTAACTGTGCGACTACTGCATACTAGTATAACATTATTCATTTTCATACTCAAAAAGCGCATGGAAACGATTTTTGCAAGCAAAAAATAAAAAAAAATTGCCCCCCCCCCCTTTTTGATTTGCTTCCTACGCCACTGAAAAAGGCTATGCTTAAAGTCTATTTATTTTTTAAATGCTTTTTTGTGGTGTTGTAGTGATATATATATATTTTTATATATATTCCGGGTTTTTCAAATTTTCATCACGTTTTTATAAGATATCTTAGGAAAAGACGGGGTTGCTTGATATTTCTCATTACTATCAAAGATGCCGCCGGGGGCATTCATGTTCCACAAACACATCTTGTTTGATGACTATTCTGTTCACCGAAAAGTTGCTTTTTGACTCTACATTATCATTTTTTTTTTTGGCCATATTGGTCGGCATTTTTTAAGTCTACATTGTAGCAAGTATATGAAATGAACATACATCGGGTGTTCTGTTATTTCTAAAAGCATCGGTCGGCATTTTATATTTGTAATAATATCTGAAAGGCTGCGCTAGTTTGAAATTAACAACGGAAGTTACAATGTAAAATTTCTTTGTCTTTGATGATGGCTTATAGCGGTGTCTAAAATTGTAGACGTTCAATTGGTTTATTATGAAAAAAGCGGCATAATTTCTATAATGTTGCCGACGATGCTTATATAAATAGGGGTATCCTACGTATCCAATCATAAGTTAACCACCATGGCTTACGTGATGAGAGGTGTAAAAAAAGGGAAAGTCTTGGTAAATAATGGATATCGGTACCAACTCAATAAAAAAAAGGCAACTGTCTTCCACTGGAGGTGTTGGCGTAAAACATGCAGGACGACCCTATCAACCAATGCATTTAATCTTGATGAAGGTCAACCGCAGATTTAAAATTAAATCGGTAAATGAACATGATCATACCCCCGAAGACAATACGCTTCGAGAAGCCGAAGCTATCAATCAAATGAAAGAAACTATCAAAGACGACCCAACGAAGCCAATTAAGAGGGTCTACAATGAAGTTATTGAAGGTTGCATTGATAATTACGAAGATGATGACCTGCCTGAGTTCCAGAGAGTCCGTTCCATTTTGCATAGGCAACGCGAATCGGTTCTACCCCGTATTCCTCGCAATGTCGACGATGTAAGAATAAGAGGGGAGTGGAAGAAAACCTGGTCTGGTAAACGTTTTTTTAAGTCATCATGATAACAACTGGGGGATAGCTATATTTGCTACAACAGAAAGTTTGCGCGCCTTTTACAAGGATGTTCTACGGTGTATGTCGATGGAACATTTAAAAGTAGCCCACATCCTTATACACAGATGGTCACACAATCCCATGGTAAATACATGGGCAGATTTCTTACATTTGCTTGGTCCTTGATGACGGGTAAGACCGTAGGTCATTACCGACAGTTTTTTCCAACCAACACTTAAAATCCAAAGTCAGGCATGCTACTGGTAGAAGATTTCGACCTCGCACAGTCGTGTGCGACTTTGAGACCGCTTTAAAGTTGGCTGTTGAAACTGAACTTCCGCAAAAGTACGCTTTCCGCATGTTATTTTCACTTTACGCAGAGCATATGGCGTAAAATCCAAGAAGTTGGACTAGCAAGGGCATACCGTCGAAGACGAAGAGTAAATAAACTACTACGTAAAATGATGTCCATTGGACACCTCCCTCTTCTACTCGTTCGACAGAACTTCCACATGCTTGCTAATAGTCCTGACACCTTGCGACTGCGGAACAGATACCGCGGAAATTACAGATCTCCTGACTTACTTTCCAGAACACCTATTTAGATGGAAACTTTCCACCACAGATATGGAATGTGTTCAATAGAGACAAGGACACACGGACAAATAACCTAGTCGAAGGTAAGTAATTTTAATACAACCGCAAAAAGAAATTCCCTTGTAATAAATCTCTCTAGATATATAGACGCAGAAACCTTGTTGTACAACAAAAAGTGCCTTACACGGTGGTCCGCCGTTTAAATTTCCCGCGGTTGACGACCAACATAATGCCAATCTTTACCGAGAGTTCTCGTTCTTGCTTGGCAAACAATTTTGGCATATACATGTATTGCATATTATATGTAATGAAATTTTTACGTTCAAACGAGTCGTTTATTTCTATTAATACTGCATGGAATAGTTCCTACAAAATACACCACAAATAGGGGTTGTAGAAGTATTATTTCCTATATAATACACAGAAACTGTTGTCGATAGTTCTCATAATAGGTATATAGTCCGTTTGAGTGCACTTGGATACAGATAAAAATCGTTATTTTTCCGAAAACAAAAACTGTGTACAAATAAAAGTACATCAAAGTATTTCTAAATATACTACATAACACATACACAATTTTCAAATATGGTACACAAAAACTGCTAAACTGTCGTCATGAAAAATACAGAAATAATCACAATTTTCTAAGTGTACAAGGTTTAAAAGTTGTGGATGGATAAATTCTGTGCATTTACGTATTGTATAAGCGAATTAATTTTTCATAACACGAGCATCCACATATAAATACCTTTGCTAAAATCGCGAAAAACTGTCTCAACTGCACCCAAACTGTTTCAGTGATATGCATTTTATGCAAGTCTTGGCATTTAATAAGAAGAAATGAAGAGGAGCGATAACTCTGGGTAGGGATTGATATATTGCACGTACGGAGGCTTTTTGGGCTGCATCAGTATGTTTTATAATTTTAATTAATAAATTTTTTAATTTGTTATAACAAACTATAAAAAAAACTTAATACTGATGCGGACCTAGTAAGCTTCCGTATGTGCGGGCCAAGGTCGGAGGCAGTTTGATGTGTCTGTGAAGTTGGCTGTGAGTTGGGAATTGGGTATCCAACTACATTCGTGAATTCACAGCTACAACCTAATTCCCAATCAGCTGGATATTGAGTATTCATGGGGATTGGTTATTTACAAATTCCCAGCTACAGGCAAATTCCCAGCCAGCTGTGAATTAGGTGTTCAAGATCTGGATTTGAATACCCAACTACAGGTGAATTTCCAGCCAACTTGGAATTGGGTTGTAGCTGGGTATTCAAATTCAGAATAAGTTGCATATATATTTTGAAAACCCAAATTCCCAGCTGGCTGGAAATTCACAAATATAAAGTCCATTAAGTCTACTCAAATACTTAGGCCCCTACGTTGACTTGTCAGATTAAGATTTTCGATTACACACTAGTGCCGACCCAGGACGGTCACTTGGATGATAAAGCAAATCAATTGGTGTGGTTAACCGGTTTACGGGCCCAATCTCCCAAAAAGCGCAAAAAGCAGTGTAATCAAATGGAAAAATAAAAAGGTAATTATAATTTATTGCATTTATGTTGCATTTCAGGTTTCCACACCCAGTGGAACAGCAGCGTTGGTGTGTAAGCATCCATCAATTTGGATCTTTATCAGAAAACTAAAAGATGCAGAGCGTCTGCAAAAAATTACCCTGAGGGCAGCCATGAGAGGGGAACATGCACCACGCACGAGGCGAAAGTGGCGTAGACTTCAACGGCAAATATCTAACATTAAACTGCAGTACAACAATGGGCCAAAGAAATATATCTGAATATTGGAATGGAATAAGCCATTGCATAAAACATTATCGCTGAAGTGTTTACTATGTGATACTCTGCCATGCAAATCATGAAACTGATGCATGCACTCAGCTCAGATCTGCCATCGAGTTACGACTTACGACTTTTATGATGTTGACATAATTTTGTGAATATGTCGACATAATATGAGAAGATGTCGACATCCTTGGAAAAAGATGTCGACATCTTAGAAAAAGATGTCGACTTATAAATTCAATATGCCGCGATAATTATCTAGCAAGTCGGCGTTACTATCTCGACAAGTTGAATTAATAAGTCGACATCTTTCTCTATGATGTCGACATAATCACAAAATTATGTCAACATCATAAAAGTCGTAAGTCGTAACTCGATGGCAGAAATATGCCACCATACAGAAGTCTTTTGTGTTGAACTTTTTGCCGATCATTTAATACTTGCTAAAATTCCTATCTTCTGAACATTCAGTAAAGTACGCATTATCCATACCATTTCTTTGTGCTTGGTTATTTAACAAATCATCGGAAACTCGCAACATGTTGCGATTCATCTTTTTTTCTTCAGTTATAAATGAAACGCAACTGGTTGCGATTTTCCGACTTTGCTACTGGTCAGTACTGTTTCCACCGTATAGTTGATATTTCAGAACTACGGTAATTTCTCCATTAAAAGCTAATATTTCAAAAGATTGTATGGTGGTATACTTCTGCCATCTACATGCGAGTTATTTTTCTACCGATTATGTCAACATGCAACTTATAAATTATGTCAACATGCAACTTATTTATGTCAACATGCAAGATATAAGTTGCATGTTGACATGAATAAGTTACATGTTAACATAATTATTTGCATGTTAACATATTTATCTTGCATATTGACATAAATGTCATATGTGGGCATAAAACAAACTTTTTTGCTTTTGTTTTCTTATTTTTTATCTTTGCATGTCAACATAATCATTGGGAAAACAACTTGCATGTAGATGGCAGAAGTATGCCACCATAGGATTGACATGACTTGTGTCAACGATACACTACTGCTTTTAAAGTCCTACGAAAAATAAATATCTTAAAAACGGAAATAGTTGACACCATTTATACAACTAAATCCAATCGAAGCTGGAAATTACATGTGGCAAATTTTGCCTATTTTCACTTTCTAATTTAATAGCAAGTTGATTCTCAGATCATACATGTACCATTTCCAAGCCACATCTATGTTTACAGATAATTTAATTCCTCTTAAGACATTAAAAAGCTACCGCGGGTTTCCTGGCTGAAATATATGGTGGCTGATTTTTGCTATTTGTAATTTCGTTTTTGTTGCTCCGACGTCACGATAATCTTCGTCTTTTCGCCCCGCTAACTGTCGTCTTTTCGCCCCGCTAATTATTGTCCCGACATAACGATGATCGTCGTGATCTTTTCTCCTTCGCCAATAAAAAAAACGAAGATTACCATTATTTCGGGCGACAAAACGAAATAACGACATGTCCACCGTTGAAATACAAACCATGTAGCGCAAACAGTAAAAAATAACCCAAGTGGATGTGGGTCGCATACCTGAGCACTATCCATGCATGTTCAGTCAGAAGCCAGTGCGGCCATATTTGATAAGTAGAAAACTAGTTGCTTCCCGTCAAGTTTCGATGAACTCGCTGCAGAGGAGAAGCAGTGTCACCACGCAATTTGTAATAACGACACAATTTGTAATAAAAATTTCAAAATCAGAGAATTATTTTAAAAAATAGGGGAAAATGTTTGGGATGACCGTCTTAAGACACAATTTGACCAATTTAATGGAGAAAAGATGGGTTTGAACCCAATAAGATGGCTTTTAAAAAGTTATTACAAATTGCGTGGGGTGACAAAGCAGACACTGCGTCAAATATTTAAGTGACTTTTTGTTCTGTTTAATCCTCTTGATAGCCATGAGATTTAACTGTCGGACTATCGGACCGTCGGACTATCGGACCGTCGGACTATCGACATGTCACCCCACAATGGACCTTATTTTCACAAAATATAATATTTTTATGCCAGTGTGGGCAATAGTTCTTATTTGTTCTTATTTTAAATCAAGTACACGTAATAAACATAGAAAAAGAAAACACAGTCGTAAAATCGTGAAAGGTTGTTGAGCTTCAGTACTGAGTATTTTTGGTGACTTTGGGTCACGGGCACTTGTTTATATCCGATGGGGGTCAAGAATTACGAATACGTAGGCTAATTGATTGAAACAAATGCCTGTGTCTCGGGTCCTGTTCTCATTAATGAACTCTTAACATGTAAATATGCACATCTTTCTACTGTAATCGGTTTCGATTTTGGTTACACCCTTTAAATGTTTGTCGATGTACACGAGAACGAACTGTGACCATACTTCCGTTTTACCATGTTGACTGTTTGAAAGAATGCAAATACCAAACACACGACAAGTAAAGACACTTAATTGATATACTTATACATATGACACGTGCTGTAATTTGTGTAGCTGTTCACGTCCTGTAGTTGTGACAAGTTATCCCTGCAAAAAGATAAAAAAAAAAAGCACGTGCTATAATTTATGTAGCTCTCGCTCTCTCCAATGCGCACTAATCCTGTCTATTGTTCTGACAGATGAGGCGAAATCTAAAGTCAACCAAGCTCAAACAAACTTTTTATGATTTTACGATGAAAACTTGTAGAATTTAGGTTTCAACTCAACATTTTTGTACATAAATGACATAATTATAATGATGGGACTGAAAATTTATTTGAGTATGTAGGCCTACCCAAACAATTGTTTAACATTTCTGAAGTTTTCTTCAAATGAGCAATTATTGTTATCAATATTGTGATTATTTACAGTTTTATCCCGTCAATCATGAATTAAACGTGCAGTTGCAGGCCTGATAATGTTTGCGTGTTTTACCTTAAAATCTCGAAAAGTTAATTGAGCCTCAGTATTGAGTAAATTTGGTGACTTTGGGTCCTGGTGTCATAGACTATGTTTATAGTGTAAAAATAAAATATATTTAATACCATTAAAGAGCATACAAAGATTTTTAAAATACATATACGTGAAACCAGAGAGTGTCGTAAGATAGTGGTACAAAATAACGTATACGCAGAACTTGAATCTTTCAATACTAATGATATAAAATTAGATTTACCATGACACATAAACTTCTAGCGTAATAAAACTATATATGTATGTACACACATATAAGACATAAGCGTCGGAAGCAAATTGAAAGTGGCGGGGGGGGGGGGGGGTAAACCAACTTAAAACACACACACACGCCAGAAAAGTCTGGGGCTAAGCCCCAATTTTTAACACCTATGTCTATCTTTGCAAAAAAGTGGGGGGGGGGGCTAGGCCCACCCCCGGTTCCGACGCCTATGTACTTGATTCTATTGTACATTAGGTCTTAAACAGGAAGGAATCGAACGTCTTAAAGTAAGTGAGCCCAGGGTTTTAATTTGGTCCAAAATGTAATTTAAAACAAAATTTGAGTACAACATCCTTTAACTTTTCATTTTTTATTGGATCAAGCACGCAAACCATTTTGTACTCAACATCTTGATTAAACTTTACCTGGCTCCCTAACTAGTACTCATATATCGATCATGTTAATTCCCACTTTTTGGTAAAATCCCTGGTAAATCAAAAATTGGGAACATGATACATAGACCATCACAATGGCTGTGAGGGCCAGTTTCCGCGACGGTCCGCGTTTTCGCCGGAGTCTGTATCTATGAACAATTTCCCTACTGGATCAGTCACCAGTAACCATCCGCGGTCTGTATATACAGACGTGTGCAAAGATATTCGGACACTATACATGCATTCCCTATAAAACCACATTGTAGTCCTAGTATGTTATTGCATTAAGCTTTCATCCGTTTCACCACTACACGTCAGAACACAGGATCCCGGTGGCTCTGTACCACAGGATCGTCCATCTCACAAAAATTTCACTGGATATAAAGCATAATATTTTCATACTCAACCCCAAAAGTTTTACATCAATAAAAATCAGGACCATACAGGCTATTGCTAATTTACTGGTCTATAGCAAAACTTTAAAATCTAATCTAAGCGAATCTAATTCCGCTCTATGTTAAACACAGCTGTTCTAATTTCTTTATAAAAATATTTGAGATATGAATGTTTTGATACTTTTTAAAATGAAACGATATATAGCATGCAATCACATATAAAATTATGGAATGGTAGGGAAAAGCTACGGAAGCCGTGTTAAGAATTTAAAGTTTCTAAAACTTTCTCGTAGTTACGAGAAACTTTCGCGTAATAACGAGAAACTTTTCTCGTAATTACGAGAAAGTTTGAAGATACTTAACAGACTTGTCATTTAGCCAATATAAACTGAGTTTTAGCAAACAAAAATGCATGAACAGGGAGTCTGGATGAGGGTTTGATTTTAAAAGTTTTATTTGAGAAGCGTTCTTCTGGATTACAGACGTGTTGATAATATATATATATATATATATATATATATATATATATATATATATATATATATATATTTATATGTGTGTGTGTGTGTGTGTGTGTGTGTGTGTGTGTGTGTGTGTGTGTGTGTGTGTGTGTGTGTGTGTGTGTGTGTGTGTAATGTGTATGTGAAAAAAGTGGGGCGCCCCCTGCCCCTGGTTCCTAGTTTTAGGCACCCAACATGATCAGACCTACATGTGACATATTACGATAAAAATAGACTGCTTAAAAATAAATAGAACTCGAAATTAAAAATGAAATTCAGAATTATAAATTTATCAAAACATAAATTAAGAAAATTTCTTTATACTGCTAGATGAGAAGTCGATCTGGTGACCGCCCACTAATCCGAAGGTCCGCTAGTCCGAAGGTCCACCAGTCCGAAGGCCCGCTAGTCCGAAAACAAGAGAATTGACACCATGTATTTAACGAGGATAAGTACAATTCAAAGAAGTGGAACTTCTGACTCAGGGATTTTGAAATTGTCACTCTAACATTTGCAATAAAAAAAATTTAAAATTCATTGTCCGCTTTCAACGAACTGAACAGACTTGACAAACACATCCTTTTAAATCACTCGGATGTCATTATTTTTCGACCTATGCACTGAGTCTGGAGAAGATGATTTTCAAAGACGGATACTGTCTGGGAAATATTTTACCACGTCCCGAAGAGCCGACATGAATACCCTTGGTAGATGACCTGTAATATTTTGTGTACAAGTATACCAAGTTTCATCAAATCCGGGCGATTTTTGAGGAGTTGAAAGTGTCAAAAGTGTACGACAGACAGGCAGGGATGAAATGCTATGACCATAGCTCACTGGAGTCTCGTGTGAGGTTAATAAAAGAAGGCCAGTAAGGCCAGGAGAGTAAAAATTTAATTAATTAATATTGAAGTCTATTAGGAAAAAATAAGAAAATAAAATTTCCCCATATTTTCTCCTTGGCGATTTTAATCATACTTTCTTGAAAGAAACAAGATGTGTTTGCGAAACACTGATGCCCCAAGCGGCAGAAAAGTCTCATAGAGATAATTTTTTTAAAAGTAGGTCAAACTCCGAGGCCAAAGGTCAAGGTACCAATGTCTGTGAAAAAATAGTTTATCTCCTATCTTTATTTCATTTGTATCCCAAATGCTGGATGCTTTTAAAAATACTAATTATTACAACGTGGTTTTTTCCCCAAAAGGATAAGCAAAGTATGTTACTGGCGGACGAACGGAAATCACCGTAGCCGACGTCCCGGCAAATAACGAGCAAATAAAACCGAAATAAATTTCTATGTTCCATACACGTTTTTCGTAAAACTACGAAAAAGTTTTAGAAGGTTTTAATTTTTAACATGGCACTATCCGACTTCCGTAAAAAGCTGAAACCTAAACATAAATTTATGAAGTGTTACACATGTAGGCCTATTTATTAGTTTGTTTTCTCTACTGACTTTAATTTGACTGCAAATAATATTCCGCACATATTATAAATCATCATGTATCTAGACTTTATTATATAGACCTAGTTAAAATACTAAACAATTTTCAATAAGACTGAAATTATCAGCTTTACACCATTTAATAATAGATTTAAGTTTGAAACTATACTTTGCCCCCCCCCCCCCCCGACCCCCCCCCCCCGAAAAAAAAAAGAAGAAAGAAATGAATGCTCAGGCTCTAGAAAATGTTCTCTATTTTAGACACCAGTTGTTTGATCTTATGTAGGCCTACAAAGACATTCAACTAAATCAAAAGTAGGAATGAGTATTTACACATTGTATACATTTTAAAGAGTGGATCTAGAAATGGTGCAAATAGTAGTGTAGGTCTAGTGGGCCTTGTAGGAAGGTATAAGTGTGTGAGTAGAAATGGCAGCAAAAATGATGAAGGCGACGGATACGACAACGATGATAATAATGATGACGATCAGTCTACTAAATTACCATCCTACCAAAACCAATGAAAAACAAGCTGAATAACCACACCCTAAGCCGAAACCAAACTCACAAGGTTGAACAAAGATATAAGATAAAAGATCGAAATTATTCCTTCATTTAAAATAATTAAAATAAATAAATAAACATTTTTTAAAATATATATTCCTTCCTGTAAATAGCATAAAATTAAATATAAAATGAAAAAGTAAAAAGTAGATAATCTAGATATATCTAAATCAGAAATAATAATGATTATGGGAGTGGCTCAAAATAAATAAACAAACATTTCATAATGAGGCACGATGTTTTATCAAGCGGTCACACCTGTGTATTAAACTTGTGTCAATGTAGATCTGCCGGATTAAAATTAATATTTACTTTCACTCTTCATTGGTATAAGAATTAGACTCTAGTAAACACAAAGAGTATATCACAGTTTATTTTATATCCATTTCAAAATTTCACTTGTGACAGTGAACCACGTTTCATGTGAGAACAATGACAGGTGTATCTCCGAATTAACGCCCAGTAAAATCTACTGTTGAACTGTTTCACTATTTTTTTTCTCAGAAGTCAATGCTGTCATGTGACTCAAGGTTAATTTAGCTGTTCTAACTACTTTTTTCACACAGGTGTTCACCTACTGCTTTTGTATTTCCAATTCCCCTCCGACATTAAGTTACAAGAATTGTCTTATAATTATTTCACAGGAAATTTAATATATTGCTAAAATATTAATAAATATATTCCATGATTTAAATGTAATACCCGTGATAATATCATCGTTACTATTGGGGAGTGAGTACGCAGAACGTAACAGCGTTAAACAAGCCTCGCCCAAAGAAAACTTCAGACCACACGAGTTTGTTTTGAACAAGAACTGTGTATAGAGAATATTTTATTCGCTTTCAACTGAGGAGGAATTCCTTCACAGGATTAAACAATTTTCGGTAAGTGTGTATTCTTGCTGACAACAGCTACTTGCGAGGGTTGTCGGCTTCTGTTGCCGATAGGCCTATGCTGAAAATATTTTCGCCATGTTGTCAACATAACCCATTCATTCACCTGTCCTGTACAGTAACGTAGTATTTGTCAAGGGAGTGAACTGCCGCTAAAATATGGTGGTGTGTGTCAAACTGAATCTAATTAGCCAGATCAATTCATGTGTAAAATAATTACAGTGACTATATCTGTTGGTCGGAACTACTACGCCTAATAAAACACGAAACGATACAGTAATATTTACTGATCGAGTTAGGCCTACCCAACATTCAGTTTTATACAACTTGCTAAGTCATACGCATACTTACTGGATTGTTTTGAAATGTTAATTTTAGAGAATAACTGTATGTATGGTAAACTAAGACTATATCATTGACGAAAACACTGGTACTTGGCTACTTTCAAAACGACTTTCATTTTAATAACCGGAAGTAGTAAAACCATTTCCATGGTTTGCTGGACAGGTATGCATTTAGTGATACCCGAGCTGTCACTGGAACAAAAAATTAGTTTACACACTGAAGAATATACAGTTTTTAAATTCTGCACATATTTGTCAAGTAGATGAATATCTGTAGAAATTAAGTTTTTCCGAAAACATTATTATAAGATTGACAATTTATTTGTTAAGGCTTAATATAATACACATTTATTTATTTACTACATGTACATGTATGTTAGGCTTATCCCCTGCTGCGTGGCAAACCCATTTTGAGGACATTTAAGAATTAGTCTAGGTCCAGTAAACTAATTAGAAACAGGACTGTCAAAATTCATATTATGGGGGGTGGGGGCTACAGGAAATATGGAAGAAAACAGTATTTTATCAACGTAATGCAGACAACAAGAAACAGATTGTATGTAATGGAACTAATTCATAACGTTTGTGCGGGACTATTGTTTCTATTGGTGATGGAATGTAACTCTACGTAATCTTCCAGCTGAAATGACGTAAGTGCAGGATATCGTCTTCTAATGCTATTCCATCACCAATAGAAACATTAGTCCCGCACAAACATTATCGGGTATCACGTGGCACATGAATAAGTTCCATTGCAATGCAATTTGAACCATGTGCAATATTCTGTCAAATGTTTTTTCTTTTGGAGGAAGTGGAGCTCATGTCTCCTCATGATCATGTGGAGATTTTCTCTAGTTTATTTACAGAATAGCAGGGCCTACCTCATCAGCCCCAGGTTTTCCTTTCACAATCATTATATTAAAAACTGGAGCTGCCATGTATATTAAAAATAAATTATTTATAAGAATACCAATAAGAAATTTAATTTTCTGTAAATTACTAGTCAATGTGCACTACCTTTACACTGGCTGGATGTTATGTTCAAATCCCTATTTGACATATTTTATTTCACATTTGACAAAGCTAGTGATGATGATTTGTGAAGCGCTCAGTCTAATAAGTAGCACTAGGTTAATCAAGAGACATTTAAATCTTAAAAATCCCATTTCAATGTATATGTAGGCATGACATGTTAAAAGAATGTTCACAGCATTAGCATAAGTCAATAGCACAGGTTAATATATATGGCATTTCGCCTCTCTACCTGTGGATGACATCATAATTTTGCAAAATTCATGTTGGAATTATAAAACAACTACATAAATATTAGACATTTACTGTTTGTTAACATCAATCTTTATGCATATTTATACATATAAGTACATTTCAGTAATTGCCTGTACATTTTGATAATGTACATGTACATATTAGAGTTAGAGTGCAAGATATACATGTACATTGTACCTATAACTTGTATACTTGTAATTCTGTAGGAATGATTACCCCGGTAATTAGAAATATTCTTAAGCTTTTTATTCAGAAATATGAAATTCTGAATATTTATATTTTAAGGCAATTATTATTTTTAGAGTCATACAGGATTCGCATTGTACAGCATTGTCATACAGCATTATACAATTATATCATGACGTGCATACATGCATGTCATGTACATGTAATTAAGACATTCCCTGCATAATCAGACCACGCCCAGACTTTTGTACTACTGCAGTGTTCAAATTTATATGCGTCTCAATGCAATGTAATGGTGTAATTAATTGAATAATGAAGGACATGTTATAGGGTGAAAGCATTGCTCTGTTATTCAACTTACTCTAACTGATATATTTTTGGGTAAGTAAATTAAAAAAAAAATCCTGGCAGCCTGAATGTCAGTTACATTTGTAGCATTAAATGTTATCCCAAGCCGTCAACGTCAATATCAATGTACAATGTACATTCATGTATGTAATGATGTACACAATGTATTTACATGTATACATATATTCAAATTAATGAAATTGTAATTTACATCAAGCGTTTGTCTAGTAACTTTCACTATCAAATACACAATGCATGTCAGGCAGAGTAGTACTGTTGTGATGGAACATTGTCCATGTACTTTGACACAAGTTATCATTCAACATCAGTACATGTACAGCATCATTGTCACAAAACACCATGCAGTTAGTGCAATTTATACAGTTTATTTGTTACACCATATCAGAAATTTGCTTAACGCTTTCACCACTATATATGAAAATGGTATGCTCTTTTCTGTTGTTTAGACCAGCCTATTGTGGTTTATAGGATTGTAAAGGTTAACTCAACACTACAGTCTACTCTTTATATTAGGTGTGCTTTAATTTATGACTTGAAGATACATTAGGTGAGGTGCATTTATAATACAAGTACATGTATAATTATAAATTTACATTAGTACATGTTTGTATATTATGTACAATCAGGGTTTTCCTGAGAAATATTCATTAACTGATTACGGGATCAAAGTTACCTCCCCTTTTAAATGGAAATGAGGGTCATAGGAAAATTTTGGGTCATTCAATCCTTCAATCTCTCAGAGTTGTCGGTCCTTGCACTCCTCAACAGTCTCTGTCAACATCTAAAAAGAAGTCCCAAAACACGTGGTCATGTAACCCACAGAATGTGTATAAAATGGAATTACAAAGAGTAAGGAAACATTTTGCAAAAATATAGTCCCTATATTTATATCTATTTTTAAAAAGTATTTTCACCTCAAATAGTATTTTTTCTAAATCAGCACAATAAATATATGCAATTGGTATAGGCTGATACCTACAAATGTACATGTAAATATAAAGAACAAAATCTACAGTAGATTTAGGGCCATATATATTTTGCCAGAATCTGGCAAAAGTCGAGACATTGAGAGAGATTAATTGTTGAGGAGTGCAAGTCTTAGGACCAAAACTCTTTTTAAGAGATTGTGAATTTTAAGAGTAAATATTATATATTTTCTTTGTTAACATTTCTTGTACATTTTATCATTATCTACATTGTATAGTCCAATTAACATAAGATGGCAGGGTGGAGTAACCTTTTGACTATCATACGGATAATTCTACTCACTTTTCTGTTATGACAAGCTTCACAGAAAAAAAGATTTTATTCCTACATATGTATGTGGATACAGGCTAGTTAGTATCCGATACCATTAGGAATGGTGACAAGTAGGAATGATTACCAGTGTAATTTTAATGTCGCTATGCTTTATTACCTAAAATGTATACTTGTCCAGGTCAAGACAGACTTGACAAGACTCCACCATGACAGGTTATATGGATTATACTATATGTACATTTTAATGTAAAATTTTACCACAGTCTGTTGTAAGATTTCATACATGTAGCTATACTGACAGAATTGTACTGCCACTCAGCAAGGGATTTATCTTGTGTCCACAGACACAATTGATTTTTATTTAGGAGCTGTTTGCTATTTTATCGTAATTATCACACAGGATTTGTGCAGCAGAGAAAACCTTGTACAATTTACATCGTACACGTGCATTGCGTATAATATATACATGTACATATACATCAGACCACAAAATAACACAGCAGCGTTAAGACAAATACATATCTCGTAACCTTTTTTTCGTTCTCAATGAATTTCATTTTTAAGTTTTCATTATTGCTAGCATAACCTGTAGATGGGTTATTTACTAGCATAACCTGTAGATGGGTTAATTACTAGCATAACCTGTAGATGGGTTAATTACTAGCATATTACCTGTAGATGGGTTATTTACTAGCGTAACCTAAAGATGGGTTAATTACTAGCATAACCTGTAGATGGGTTAATTACTAGTGTAACCTGTAGATGGGTTAATTACTAGCGTAACCTGTAGATGGGTTACGACGATTTCTGTTATTTTGTTGCCTGTACATTACACATACATGCATGTAAAGACAATCTTTTGGTACACGTGTACATACATTGATGTAAGTTTGCTCGTTTACTATAATCACTTGCCTTTGGGGATCCTTGTAATCTATTTTTAAAAGCAGATTATTCTTTGTTTAATTTGTGACACAAAAGTAATGGATTTGTAACAAATTTACGTTGTACACTTGATCCTAGCACTGACCGTACGATCATCATTTATTAATTGTGAGCATTAAACATTGTCTGATGATAATGATATATGAGTGCTAATTGACCATAATGCATTCATACATGTACATTATCCTACGACCTGATTGTCATTAGCTGAGTCAAGGAATGGAAGTAAATGTATGTTTGAAATTTGTTATCTACACTAATTCAAAAATTGACCACAATTTACTCATACCCCCAAATTATAACAGAAACGTACAATTGCAGCTCCCCCACCAATTCTGATACTCATCGTAAAATTAGGGAAATATCCTGATCAAATACAAATTGATATAAACTGGTAGAGTGGAACCTGTCTTGAGAGATCACCCAATCTGCCATTGAAATGTGGTCTATCATAACAGGATGTTTCTCAGAAGAAGTTTCACATAGTGATACATGTAATTGATAAAGGATTATTTTACTGAGTGGTTTCTTTAATGTGGTCTCATAAATCAGGTGGTCTTTCATGAGAGTGGTCTCTTAAGACTGGTTTCACTTTGAAATTCCTTTGTTATATTATTTAGAAACAATAAAATGTTCATTTACATATTATAGACATTAAACTTGTTACAATGTATCAGAGTGGTAGATCACAAAATAACACCAGCGATCATTCAGGTTACATGAAGGTTACGAAAAATACATTTGATGAATTTCATTTTTAAGTCTTCATTATTGCTGTCATAAACTGGAAGTTACGGCCAGTCCTTTTAGTTTGTAACCTGTATATGGGTTACAACAATTTCTGTCATTTTGTGGCCTGGATTGGTAATTGTAGCTTGTTCTTTTCAAGTACAATGTACATGACGTGTACATGTATGCATGTTTTTAATTCTCTTTTTTACATTTTGTGCTTTCATATCTGAACAAGGAATATATGTGACTGTCGAAGGAGTTGCAAAAAAAATCATTGGACTTTGCTTCAATACTTACAATAAAGAACATGCAAGTACATATATCAGTGTAATAGAAGGCATAACTTACCTGTTGACAATAATTTCTAAAAGTGTTTACACTCATTGTTGCTATTTTAAGAATGAAATATTTATGGTAACATTAGATCACCCAGGTGACAGTTAAAAGTGATATCTGTGGTAAATAAACAAACATTGACTTGTTTCTTATTAATAATTATTTGCCCAATTCTGGATTTACATGTACACTCTTTCAATGATCTATCTTGTACACTAGGTATACATTGTAGTAACTATAGTAATTACTGATCACAATCTTTTACAAAAATTATTAGTGTCAAATGTCGTAATGAACATAAAACTTTCATTTCAATATACTCATGATATATAGAACAGTTTTCTTAAATAAGTCAAAATATCATTTATACATTGTACTTGTAAGTTTGGGACATTGTCTGTTGTTGTCTCATGCAGTAGTTTGGGACTGTCAGTTGTTGACTCATGCAGTAGCTTGGGACTGTCAGTTGTTGACTCATGCAGTAGTTTGGGACATTGTCAGTTGTTGACTCATGCAGTAGTTTGGGACTGTCAGTTGTTGACTCATGCAGTAGTTTGGGACATTGTCAGTTGTTGAATTATGCAGTAGTTTGAGAATTTCAGTTGTTGACTCATGCAGTTGTGTGAGACTGTCAGTTGTTGATTCATGCAATAGTTTTGGACATTGTCAGTTGTTGAATTATGCAGTAGTTTGAGACTCATGTGTTGATTCATGCAGTAGTTTTGGACATTTTCCATAGTTGACTCATGCAGTAGTTTGGGACTGTCAGTTGTTGACTCATGCAGTGGTTTAAGACATTATCAGTCTTGGACTCATGCAGTAGTTTAGGACATTGTCAGTTTTGACTCATGCAGTCATGCAGTAGTTTAGGAAATTGTCAGTTTTGACTCATGCAATAGTTTTGGACATTGTCAGTTGTTGACTCTTATGCAGATGATATAGTACATTGTAGTTTTGGACAGACAGTTATTGACTAATGCAGGAGTTTGGGACTATTGTTGTTGACTCATGCAGTAGTTTAAGGCATTGTCAGTTGTAGACTAATGAAGTAGTTTAGGACATTGTCAGTTTTTGACTCATGCAGTAGTTTGGGACTGTTAGTTGTTGACTCCTACAGTAGTTTAGCACTGTAAGTTGTTGACTCATGCAGTAGTTTGAGACTGTCAGCTGTTGACTCATTTAGTACAAATGAAGTTTGGGACTGATAGTTGTTTACTCATGCAGTAGTTGGGGACTGACAGTTGTTGACTCATGCAGTAGTTTGGGACATTGTCAGATGTTGACTCTCATGCAGTACATTGTAGTTTGGGGCAGACAGGTGTTGACTCATGCACTAGTTTGGGACTCAATTGTTGACTCATGCAGTAGTTTGGGACATTGTCAGTTGTTGACTCTTTTACAGTGATTTGAAGATGTCAGTTGTTGACTCATTTAGTAGTTTGGGACTGATAGTTGTTTACCCATGTAGTAGTTGGGGACTGACAGTTGTTGAGTCCTGCAATAGTATTGGACATTGTCAGTTGTTGACTCTCATGCAGCATGATGCAGTATATTGTAGTTTAGGACAGACAGTTATTGACTCATGCAAGAGTTTGGGACTATCAATTGTTGACTCATGCAGTAGTTGAGGACTGTCAGTTGTTGACTCATGCAGTAGTTTAACGCATTGTCAGTTGTAGACTAATGAAGTAGTTTAGAACATTGTTGACTCATGCACTAGTTTGGGATTCAATTGTTGACTCATGCAGTAGTTTGGGACATTGTCAGTTGTTGACTCATGTACATGTAGTAGTTTGAGACATTGTCAGTTGTTGACTCTCATGCAGTACAATGTAGTTTGGGGCAGACAGGTGTTGACTCATGCACTAGTTTGGGACTCAATTGTTGACTCATGCAGTAGTTTGGGACATTGTCAGTTGTTGACTCATGCAGTAGTTTTGTACGTTGTCAGTTGTTGACTCTTGTACAGTGGTTTGAAGATGTCAGTAGTTGATTTTCATGGTAATGCCACAGCTGATTCTAAGACATGTACACTGTAGCATTTTCTGATTTGAATTGCAGGTGTTTGTCTCTTCAGCTGAAGTTTTTGTTTATATTATTTGATTTTTGTGTGTCAAATAATGATCATCTAGTACAGTCACACGACAGACTGTGTTGTAACACATGTTGACACAGTGGAGTTATATTATCTGCCGGCTGATTTGATAACTAGTCCTGTCATTTAATCTGTTTTGTCTCAATAAATTCCCAGTGTTAAACTTACAAAACAAACAATTCAAAAAGATGATAGCATTTTGCAGAACAACCAAACGCATTGATTCTATTTTGCAACATTATACACTTTACAGTTTATCTCTGGTTTCATTATGATTTACTTTAGCTTACATTGTACATATATGATATAATGTAAATGTAAGTGTTGATGCATATTTCATGCATGAGTGAAACTTTGAAAGCTTGTCTAGTTTCTTCTTACATGTACATGAATAATGCAGAAATTCAGTATATCTAGATCTAAATGATACAGTTGTGTATGGTAATGTATATTTATGTACAATGATCTAAATATCTAGGATAATTTTCAATATTTTGGAAAAAGTGTTGATATATATTTAATATAAATGTGCATGTATCTTAATTTGTTCATATATTCATACACACGTACAAGGGACTTTCAGATCAATCTGTTCCATCAGCATTTCACATGCTCAATATGCTATAAATGAGGTCAAGTTATGACTTTGAGAAGGAAAGACTTCTTTTTGGCAACCCCACCAAAATATAGGTATACCAAGGTAAAGTTCCAGTTATAGGGTTTTACCAAGGTTCCCTGTCCTCATTTTTGCCTGCCCAGCCCCAATTTTGTCCTACCCTGTCTTTTTAGTTCCCCTTTCTGCCCCCCTTTAATTGTGCAGAAAAAAATCATAGCTTGTCTTTTACTTTTCTTTAGCTTTATATCCATTCTCATCGACTGAATCAATGTACATTTAAATCACTATGCGGAAATACTTTAGAAGTTCTTAAATGTTACAAAATGTATCCCGCCTTATATGTCAAACGCATTTTAAAATGTACTGACATGTACATCAGGGATTTTACTAGACCATTTTTGGATCCAGTTACAGGAGCCTTCCCAATGCAAAAATGGCTTGTATTTTCCCCAAAATACCGGTATGCAAAAATTCCAAATTTAGAATTTCCAAATAAAAACTAAAGTATATTTAAACAAATATCACATCTTCAGTTTTTCTGTTTTATATGAATTTTTCTAAATTTTACCAATTTGTTTGAACCCTGGACCCAGAATTTAGGAGGTAAGATTAGGAAAATCCCTGTACATATGTAATCAGGCTGCCATTTTTTGAAGACACAAAATAATGCTTCTTTTGTTTAAGGAGATCCTGCCCATCCAAATTTTAAGCTTGAAGACTTTCGGATTATAATATACAAAAAAGATGGTGTTTCACAGAGTTTCATCCAATTATAAAGCATTGGATCACCCATCATACTTCATAAACTATATAAGAAATATGCAGAAATAGTCAAACATTACTGTATAAGAAATATGCAGAAATAGTCAAATTGTTCAGTTTTTATACACCAGTTTACCAAGGAGTATTAATATGGTATTCTTTTGTCCGTCTGTCTAGATGCATGTTTCACAGTAAGTCAAGTATATGTCATGATGAATCCTTACAACATTTTTACACATGTTTGATTCCATGGAGACTAGGCACCTTTGGTTTTTCATGTTTATGACTTTTGCCATTACAGAGTTATGGGACTTTTTAAATTTGTTAAAATTTGAAAAGATTCCTTTGAATGTGGGTTTCAATCTCAAGAATGTATGTGACTTAAATTTTGTTGATCTAATATGGTATATAGCTACCTGCAACTACCTTTATATACCTATAGTACACTTTGAACTTGATTTATTGTTAGACAATGGATACATCAAACTTGTGTCCACCTGTAAGCTTTACCTTGTCTGTTAAGCCAGATAAAAACGTCTTGATTAATTTCAAGTGTATACTGAACTCAACACCTTTATGGGTGTATCTCGTTTACTGTTCACCTGTATAGTTCACCTAGAATTAAAGAATGCACAAGCCTGTAGAGGTTTATCTCTGAATGTAGTTGTTGCCCCAGTATATTCTTGAAATGTACAATAGATTGCTTGGAAATGGCTTGATTACTCTGTTTTAGCACATGAATTGTTATGACCTTTTTAAGAGTTAAAATTATGTTATTTTCCTACATGGAGAATTATTGCATCACTATGTCAGTATGTGTTATTATTGGCTGTTAGCTAGGTGTATCAACTCTCATTGCATCACTTTTGTTTTATTGGCTGTCAGCTACAAATAGGTGTATCAACTCTCAAATGTATTGTTGTTTTGGTATTTACCAGACACATGTTTCTGCTATGTTTTGTGCTTTAGGTGAGAAATTTCTGGTTTTGAATGTACAATGACATGGTACATTAAGCCAGCAGTATTACTGTTAGGTGTAACTGTATCAAGAATTAATGTCAATTCATGTAGGTGTAAGTACATGTATAATTTGTGTGCAGTTATGTAGGAAACTTTAAAAGTCTACAGTGGTGAAATGTAATTTCAATGTAATGTTTTCTTTTGTTGAGCTATTAATTAGACATGAGTTACATGGTGTATGTACATAATTGATGTAGGCTTCATGTATAAGGCATGTCATGGCATTCTGGTTTGAAGTTTGTAGCTTGAAATTCAAGGCTGGGGTCAACAATCAGGAACATTTTGCACTTGTCCTGCAGGGCAGGCAAAGAAGTCTGCAAGTATACTTGCATTTTCTGCTTTGACTTCCATTTAAGAAAAAACTCAAAGCAATGTAATAGACAATACCATATGTTTAGCTCATTTTTAACACAGCATTTGTATGTATCGTCAGTGGTACGTGTACATGTAAGACTTCCTTTTATGTCCCCCACTCAAATAATACCCAAAACATGAAAAATAATGTTACATATATTGTTGGGACAGTGAAATGTAGGTTGGAATCCTTCTGGAAGCCAACTGATAGTTAGGTTGCCAATGTTTTAATGATGGTTGTGCCATCGGTAATATCTCAATGTAAGTGAAAAGCTCTTGGCGTGGGGTAAGATGACATCAGACTGTTTTGAGTGATAATATTGATTTTCCATTGTTTGAATTTGAGATATGATATATCATATGTAAATAATTAGGTACATGTACATGTAGAATATGAAAGACTTCCTTCTTTGGATTTATATTCATCTCAATTTTTTAAAAAAGAAAAGAAAAGAAAAGCAATTTGTGCTACCTGTACATGTAACTAAATGTCCCAATAGGGATCCATATAATTAGTTGTGATGCTGTGGAATTCCTGTAATCATTAACATTTTGATTGTTTATGCCCTTATGTTTCCAAAATCACAAGGCGGCTGGCTTTTCCTGTCCTTTGGATGAGACGGTAAAAACCAAGTCACAGTAGGTGTTGGCATGTTAAAGAACCCTCACTGCTCAATGGCCGTACGTGCCGAGCAAAGGCCAAAATTTGAGGCCCTTCATCGGCATTTGGTGACGTTTCCATGCGAGTGAAAGATTCTTGAATAGTCAATACAGGGGAACCTGTTTTGAGAGACCACCCATTCTGCCACTGAAATATGGTCTCTCAAGACAGGTGGTTTCTCAAAAGAGGTTTAATTTACTAAGATAATTAACCAAATGATTTTCAAAATGTGGTTTGAAAAAGACAGGTGGTCTGTTGAGAGAGTGGTCTCTCAAGACAGGTTCCACTGTAAATGAAACTCATTTTCTATGATCTCTGTATATGTACATTATCTTAAATCTTAACCACACATGTCTGTCATGTATATAGAGATTCTACAATGACTGTTAGTTAATTATCATGTTTATCGAACTCTAATTAGTTAATTTTCAAATTTGAAAATTAACTTGATAATTAACTTACACGAGTTGTTGAATCTGTTTCTATTATAACTGAAAACTTGCATAGTGGAACATTAGCCTTCATCGTGTCTAGACACCAATAGGCTCGGACTCTCAAGACCACGTCAAACCTGCACCTTGCTTCAATCAAATTTCTCCAGATTACATCAATATGTATGCTTGTAGTTGTAGGAAACCTGACATTGTTGGAGGCTTCAATAACGGAGCCCTTTCCTTTGAATTTAGAATTACTTTTATCATCTAGTGATCTACATCTGGCTTGATGCAGCTTTGTGTACTGACATTTTCATTGCAGTAGTACATGTACATGTAGTGCGGGCACAGCCAAAAAAGTAGTGCGTGTCAAAGGTCACGGTCCTATTTCGACCACTGAAAATTCCGGGAGTGTGTTAACCATGTGTGGTTAACTCGAAAACTTTGAAACAACTGTGTTTCCATTTAATCAGCTGATTTTTCATGGTTTAACTGTACATGTTATGGTTAGGTAGAAACACATATTAAGTATAACATTGTCTTTATGTTAAACTAAACTATCCAACTTGTGTTTTGTAGTTTTGGTTCATATTTTTTTCATTTTCAACAGATGATATAAGATTTCATTCCTACTTTAGACATGACATGGGACATTAAGTGCTTGTTTAATCTTTCATTCCATTCCATAATTTGTTTCTAGGTTGTAAAATGTTGGTAGGTATTTAAAAATGACAAAAGCATTCATTGGACTGTAAGAACCAAACTTTGTTTACATAAGTAATTGATAAGAGTAAGAGCATGTATATATACATGTATATATATATTTGTATTGATTTTATATGTTACTTCCTGGTCACAGAAAAAAAAAATCTGCACTCGGATTAATAAAGCTAAATTGGTTGGTAAAGCACAAAGAGACTTTACAGCCATACACCTGCAAGATCAACTTGTACATGAAACACACACATGTGCAGTTACACACAAGATGTACACAGTGACACACATGTGCATACACAAACACATTTGATTTTTGTGCACATAACTTTCAACACAGATACAATATGAACATTAATTCATTTACCCCTAAAACAACCTTTGGACTGTTTTAAGTTATTGATTTACAGAGGACTCCATTGTTTTTCAGGAGTTGATGAATTGAGACATGTAAGAGGCCAAAATTGGTCTAATTACCATTCACTTGAGTCACTGGCCTGTCTATAAAATCTTTGACCAGTGGTCATTCACAGTCTCTGTTATTGTTACCCTACATTTGTATATACCAGTATGCTTTAAAAATTAAATACAGGTACATGAACATGTATATCAACTTTAATGAGAGTTGGTTCAGTACATGTAGTTACAATGTACATTTTGTATTAAGAAGAAACTGAAGACTTGGCACAGTGCATACCTGGCAGTAAGCTGTATAATTGTAATTGCACAGTGGTAGATGATAGATTGTAAGTCACATGGTAGTCAGATTTAAAACAACTTGATTCACAGAGCTATAGTCAGTGGAAGGAATTAAATGAAACTTCAGTATGAATATCCATTTTCTCATCTTTTTAGCTCACCTGAGTCGAAGGACAAAGGATTGTATCCAAGTGATCTACATGTACAATATCAGTCCAATTGAGAAATTTAATTTCTATACTGAATTTTGTTAATAAGTAATACAGTTAAATTAAATGAGGTCCAAACCCAAATTAACCAAGTCCCGAACTTTGGACTTGGGGAATCTTTTTTTTTTTTTTTATTTACACTACATTATCACATTATACAAAATGTAATCATTTCACAGTTTGAAGTGTATTTTTTTTGGAAAGAAAGAGAGAAGAAAAAGAACTGCACTTACACACACTTTCACACACACATTTCATACTGGTATTACATGTATGTTATGTATAATTATGTTTTGGAAATATATACATGTAGTATTAAATACTTGATCAATAAAATAGCATTTGAAATCTATTCCATCTGTTATCAAAGATATTGATTCTTCCTTTAGTTATAAAAATGTATTTTTCCATTTTGTAATAATGATTTAAAATTTTGTTAATTTAATCTAATCTAAGAATTTTATCCTCAAATCTTTTTCTAAAAATGATTTGAAGACTTGGTGAATTTTGAACCCCTGAATATACATGGATGTATGCAAGTTTCGGTTTTTCATAGAAATTGGATATTAAATTTTTGACACATTTTTGAGGTCTCAACCATTTGCATACAGATATTGTCCGACTCACATAATGTAGTAGGGTGGAGTAACCTTTTGATTACCGTACAGGTGATTCTACAATGTACTTACTTTTCAGTTATTGCTGGCTTCACAGGAAAAGCGTTTTATTCTGCACTGGGTACTTGTGGGCATATCGACAAGTAGGAACAACCACTCTTACTAGTGTAATTATGAAGTATTTCCAGAGCCGGCCTGGCTCAGTTGGTAGCGCGCTCGACTCTGGATCGTGAGGTCGTGAGTTCGAGTCCCGCTGCCGACAGGTTGGTTTCCTGTCTTTCGGATGAGACAGTAAAAACTGGAGATCCCGTGTCACAGTAAGTGTCGGCACGTTAAAGAACCCTCACTGCTCAATGGCCGTAAGTGGCGAGCATAGGCCAAAATTTGAAGCCCTTCACCGGCATTTGGTGACATCTCCATATAAGTGAAATATTCTTGAGTGGGACGTTAAACAACAATAAACAAACAAACAATGAAGTATTTCCAAAACTTTAAACTCCCTCAGGTCAAGAAAGGGTTTACAAGGCTCCATGCCGTAAGGTTATATGGATTGTATTATACAAACTGAAAACATAAGAGTGATCTAGAGGGATGCTTAAAGAATTGTTGTTGTTTTTGGTTTTGTTATGAAGTAATGTGATTGCATAGCGAATTTTCATTTATTTTGTTGGAAAAAGGGAAATGATGCACTGATGCAAATATTAAGACAAATTCAGCTTCTTCCCCAGAAACAGTTAATGTATTTTGACGGTTCAGATTTCAGCAGGGATAATATACTCATGGTTCCATACAAGTTTTGCTATTTTTCAACTGAGTGTACCTAAGGGTTAATCCAGGCTCAGACAAAAGAGCTCATGGAGGACCACCTCCTTTGACCTCTTCTTAAGACAAGTGCACAAACCAGATATGTTAGATTTTCAAATTTCTTATGTGAGTAAATTAGCTTATGTGTACATGTACATATTTTTCTTCTTTTCATATTTGTTGATAATGCTCAGGTGAGTGATATAGGCCCACTTGTGCCTCTTTTTTATATCACTGGACTCTTGCTTTTTTATATCACTGGACTCAGGGATTTTCCACCCTATCATATGGGGCCAAAATAATGTCCCATTCCCAATGCAAAATCAATGCATTTTTTCCCCATTTGCAGTAAAAAATTTCCAATTGAGTACAAATGACAAAGAATTTGAAGATATTCTTCTATTTTCACATAGTTTGGTATATTTCTGGATTTCCCAATTTCAATAAAATGTTGCTGAAATTCCCAGTTCAAAAGGTCCGGGGTCCCATTCCCAAAGAATGTGGAAAATCCCTGGGACTGATGGCAGATTCACAGCGACATTACGATATACCAGTAGTTGTTAACACTGACAAAAAAAAAAGAAAAAAAAAAAGAGATAAATAAAGTTAAATAGCGTATAAATGAAATATGAAGATATTAAATAAAATACAAAATTAAACACAATAAAACTGTTAAGATCTGAAGCTTGTTGCATACATGTACATTGCTGGTCATTTTTATCACAGAGTCTGTAGTTGCCAGGCCTTTTTCAGCCAAGTTTGCAAAAAAAATTTGTCATTGGCACCAAAGAGGGAGAAAAATGTTCTCGTCCAATCATCCTGGACAAGTGAAAATGAGACATGAGAACGAGTAGTTAGGGGTGGGTACTTGTCTCACTTTATTGTGTAATTTTTCTTCTAGACTATAAGTATAACATCTTACTTTGTAGACTCTAAAACTTTGAAATTAATACAGTCCATTTAAAATTTTTTATTGCCATTTTAATTTATTATACATCTCATATCAGTGAAATAAAAGAATAGTTAGTCTTAATGGCTCCATAAATCTAGTTTATAAGAAATTGGGACAAGGTGAAGGTGTCAAGAGTCAAGTTGTTTTCAAGTGATTTCAATTTTTTCTCACCCTGCAGATTTTATTGTGTTCTGAGTCAAGTTGGGAAAAACAGTTTGCACACTTGTAAATCTAAATGTGATGGAAAGTTTTTTTTAAAAATTCTTTTGCCCCTGTGTTGATTCATTTTTAATTTCAGTCTCAATTGGGGCGGAAAAAAAACACCTGTATTTTTGAATTGGTAATGGGGCCAATATTTGGCCCCGTGGAGATTATAGGAAAAGGCCTATATGCATTCAGACATCATTACTTTAGCCTGTCTTGATTTAATGACTTGACCCGTCACTTTCATCACATTAATTGAGTTTTAAATCATACAATAAACTCTATTAATACGTAAGAAGAATCCACATGTGAAGAATCAGTGATGTGTGTGATATCAATAGAATGTGTGTGAATACCTGGTGTTACTAGCCTGTTTATATACACATAGTTTACACAATTCCTTGCATAACTTGAATAGTAAATTTTCTACTCCAAGTGGTTAGCCTGTAATGTACACTGGTAGGATATTATAATCTACTGGTTTGCTGGATTTGGCCTGGATTTTACGCCCTGATTAGTTTTCTGTTAAGATCAGTTACCTTTTTTTTTAAAAAAACACTATCCTTTTAAAGACTGTTTTTATTGTTAATGTTATTGTTTGAAGGTTTGCATTCTGGAATGCATATGTAAAGAACGTAAAACTAAAACTCAAATTTATGAATAAACTGATTTTACTAGGTATTTAGGAAATGTGTAAATTGAAATAAGTCATTTCTATAAAATAAACAAATGCAGAGTTTCTGTACATGTAAATGTGAAGTTTTACGTATGTTTATCGGGGCCTGCATGGGCAAGTGGTTAGAGCATCACGCTTTGAACCATTAATTCTCTCACTTCTGGTCAATGCAAGTCTTAGCCCCTCCGGAACCTAAGCTGATTTTTGTGAGAAAGTTTGCCTGTTTACTTGTGGAAGGCTGGTTGTCTCCTCCCAGATAACCGGCTCCACCATTAAAAACTGGCTGCTTCCGTGTAACCAAAAAACTAGAATAAAAAACGAAAACATGAGTTTACAGTGTACGTGTTAAAGTAATGTGTACATCTTCAGAGATAGGATTAGTTGCCAAAGAAATGACAGGATTACAGTTAGGGAGTGGAAGCTGTGATGTGACCCAAAGAATTAGAAACCAAATAATAAGTAGAAAGATTAGTCTTGTTCACATGCCCATCAAAACATCTATACAGTACCTGATATCAGTTTACTGGTTGTATTTCATTTTCAGTGTAATGGTTGTGGGGGGCTCTAGTTTGTGGTTAGATTTAAGTCAATATTGGACTTTAGTCTATACTTACAATGATAATAATGAATACCCTAGTTAATCTTCTCATTAAATGAATTTTGTGATAAATCTGTCTGAAGATATATGTATTGATCTATCTTAATGATATTCATATTTTGTAGATATCTTGTACATTGTTAACTTATAAAACTTGCAACATTGCCATTTGTTCTCATAAACATCTGTAAATATTACTACTGAAAATTCCTAAATTTTAAGAAAATGTCAATAAATTCCCAATTATTCTTAAAGGGATGACAAAAAACTCCTGGTTTGTACATGTATCTAAACACAAAGTCCAGGTTTACATGTTCCTCTTTTGCTTGCATCGTTGTAAAACCACAGTTTGGAATTGCTGTGCTTTTTCCTACCCATGGTCTCATGTGACTGAAATCTCTCTAGCTAATGAATATTTATAAGGAGTAGGTGTTGTCCATTTTATCCAATCACAGTACTTGTCCATTTTATCCAATCACAATAGTTGTGATCGACAACAGAAATCATCACATACATGTAGTCTGTTGATCCAATACAATTCTGAAATTGTTTAAAAGCCTCGATCTGATTGGTTGACAAATGCGAGCACCGTTTACTCGCATTGGCTGAGGCTTCTTGAATCTTATATGTATAAGAGATTTCAGTCCCATGAGATTACTGGTAGGAAAGAGCATAGCGATTCTGGACTGTGGCTTTATGACTATGTTTTGCTTGTTGCATTACATAACTTGCCTCCTACTCCAAACATACTGAAAGTTCAGCTATAACCAGGGTTTCTCTTCCATAATTAAAAAGTGGCTGCCACCATATAATGTATATTCGAAAAAATTGTTGGGTGGTGGCATATAAACACCACTATAACCAGATCTCAGTATCTGCAAGGTAACAATAGTAATAACATATGAGCATTCTCTAGTACATTATATTGAATGGAATTACAATATGTTTAAAATCTATTATGGATAGGTGTGTTATAAAAATTTTATTTTGCTTAGGAATTTTTCTAAAGTCATGACACCGATGTTTAAGCTACATGTACAGTGTAACAATCTCTGGTATTTCACAAAAGCTTATTATCAGGGTTTGAATACGAATGTTATCAAGTCATCTTAAATGCTTTAATACTCTGATTTCTTGGTGACTTTGAAATATATATATATTCAGCTGTTAGCAGATATTTTGTTTACATATTGAATGTACACCTTTGTGTCCAGATTGAGGCTTTATCAGGGTCACAGGATTGTGACCGAAATACTTCACATGTAGTTTTGTATAGTTTTCTATTACGTCTCAAAGTATTTATTCATCTTTAAGTATTTATTGATACATAGACTGAAGATAGGGGCTATATTATTGTTTTTGCTTGGTCTGTCTTTCTGTCTGTTTGTCTATTTGTCTATTTGTAATTCTGTCTGTTTGTCTGACTGTCTGTTTGTCTTTCTGTCTATTTGTTTTTCTGTCTGTTTGTCTGATTATCTATCTATTTTTGTCTATTTGTCTTTCTGTCTATTTGTCTATCTGTCTATTTGTCTTCCTGTCTGTTTGTCTGACTATCTGTTTATTTCTGTCTATTTGTCTTTCTGTCTATTTTTCTATCTGTCTATTTGTCTTTCTGTCTGTTTGTTTGACTATCTGTCTATTTCTGTCTGTTTGTCTTTCTGTCTATTTATCTTTTTGTGTTTTTGTCTGACTGTCTATTTGTAATTCTGTCTATTCATCTTTTTGTGTTTTTGTCTGTTTGTCTTTCTGTCTACATGTATTTGTCTGTCAATCTGTTTATCATTCTGTCTCTTTGTCTATTTGAAATTCTGTTTGTCTTTTTGTCTATATGTCTGATTGTATATTTATCTCATCTGTCTGTTTGTCTCTCTGTCCATCTGTCTTTCTGTCTATTTGTCTTATATTTCCATCTAGTTGTCTTTTTATGTTTGTCTGTACATTTGTCTGTTTGTCTCTCTGTCCATTTGTCTTTCGGTCTATTTGTCTTATATTTCCATCTAGTTGTCTTTTTATGTTTGTACATTTGTCTGTTTGTCTCTCTGTCCATCTGTCTTTCGGTCTATTTGTCTTATATTTCCATCTAGTTGTCTTTTTATCTGTTTGTCTGTACATTTGTCTGTTTGTCTCTCTGTCCATCTGTCTTTCGGTCTATTTGTCTTATATTTCCATCTAGTTGTCTTTTTATCTGTTTGTCTGTACATTTGTCTGTTTGTCTCTCTGTCTATCTGTCTATTTATCTTATATTTCCATCTAGTTGTCTTTTTATGTTTGTCTGTACATTTGTCTGTTTGCAACATTTTGTTCAGTTTCCCATGGAATAACATGGACTTTATACAAGTTCTGTGAAAGATCTATTTATAATAGAATTTGATTGTGGCCAACATTCACCAATATTGGCTAGAGTTATGGGACTTTAAATGAACTTCTTGTATGACTTTGGGTGCATAGTGTTTCCAAAAGACATCCTGTTTCATGATTTAAACCAAGATATTGAAAAGTTTGGTTTTTCTGATAAGTAAGAATCTTCAGCACAAGTGTAAAAGTTCACTTTACTGGTACATGGGATCAGTAAGGATCTTCAGTACAAGTATAAAAGTTCAGATTACTGGTACATGGGATCAGTAAGGATCTTCAGTACAAGTATAAAAGTTCAGATTACTGGTACATGGGATCAGTAAGAACCTTGAGCACAAGTATAAAAGTTCAGTTTACTGATACATGAGATCAGTAAGATCCTTGAGCACAAGTATAAAAGTTCAGATTACTGGTACATGGGATCAGTAAGGATCTTCAGTACAAGTATAAAAGTTCTGTTTACATAGGAATGGGATTAGTAAGGATCTTCAGTATAAGTATAAAAGTTCGGTTTACATGGGAATGGGATCAGTAAGAATCTTCAGTATAAGTATAAAAGTTCTGTTTACATAGGAATGGGATCAGTAAGGATCTTCAGTACGAGTATAAAAGTTCTGTTTACATAGGAATGGGATCAGTAAGAATCTTCAGTACAAGTATAAAAGTTCTGTTTACATGGGAATGGGATCAGTAAGACTCTTCAGCACAAGTAAAAAATATTTGGTTTCCTTTGTATTGGCAATGATTAATATTCTAGGTCCTTGTCCTTTATAATTAATAATAAATCATTCTACCTTGTCACCACAAGTTGATAAGCACCTTTGTTAAATTATGACTGCTTATGCATGTTTTCAGCTGCTTTTAATGATTTATGAATTAATTTAAATGTTTTAAACACGAACCAAAATCAGAAATAGAGCAATTTTGGTAGGAAGTCTTATTTGAATTTAGCTTTTTTATGTTTGCTCTAGCTGGAACTACAGTTGTGAATGTTGATGTGGAATATACTGTTACATTTACAGTTGTATTATCTATAATTTACATGTATATTATTAAAATTAAGAGTAATACACAATATGTTTACTGTCAGGTGTTAGGTGTTTTTGTATCTGTAAGTGTCAGATGACATAAGATGGAGCATACATATATCCTTAATGTTGGAACTTTTTGTGTGTGCCAGGTTTCAAGATACCGTACATACATGTATATACATGTACATGCACATGTATGTAGATATATGTTGTAATATATGTGCTATTCGGGACACATTCATGCATCAGGACAACAGTATAGCCAAAAGGGTATTTACAACACTAGCAAGCATTCATGTGGATGTGGGTGTCCCAATAGCAGTGGTTAGAGCACTTATGTCTCGCTTCTCACCTATTCGACCTGGGTTTGGTCCTTGGACTGGACAAGGAAGTATATGAGACGGTATGGCGGTTGCCAGGTCGGACATGTGGGTTTTCTCAGGGTACTCCGGTTTCCTTCCGCAAGAAGGACCCCACACACCAACATCATCAACGCAAAACATCAATATAAGTGAACATAACTTGTTAATTAATCATTGCAAAATAAAATAAAGTTTAAACTTTTATACATGCATGCTTGGATTTCTTTTTTAATTGATATAATGTCCCATGTTATGTACAGTATATATATGCACATGTATGATAGAGTTGTGCAAATCTGTATGATGCATGTACAATATATATACATGTATGTATATGTATATATATATGTGTATATATAATGCATATATGTATATATACAATGTATGTTGGAACAGTTACAGATATACATAGATCTATATAAGGTTTTATAACACTTACTGTACATGTATTTAAATGTACATGTTTGTCTGGACTTCTATATTTAGGTGTTATGTGGATATATATGTGAACATGTGACATACCAGTAGTCTAGTACAATATATATATCAGAATTTACTTATAAGACATACATGTACCAACACTTATATTTAGGCTTTACCATTCCATTTACAAATGAAGAGTGTACAAACATTATATTGACATGTCAGTTGTCAGAACAAATTAATATACAGGTATATATCCATGCAATCAGGAAGAGTTTATACATGTACATAGATTATATGACACATTGAGAGTACAGGATTTGGAGACATTTTTTTGTAAGTGCAAGTGTCACTGATATACTTCATTTTGATTGTATTTCTAAATATTTTGACATGCCTGTTGTGTGTTACATGAGATACCACTGCTCTAGTATATTTTGCAAACCTTATCTACTATTTTTATGGTATTTCAACAGGTGTAAAAACCAGCAGGGTATGCCAGATACCTGACCATTGATTTGAAATGAATGGCTACGGAGACTATGAAAGAAACCCTATGCGGAATGGAGGCCAACCTGTAATGTAAGTGATGAACTTTGACATCCAGGTCACTATGGTGATATGAACAATATTACATGTAGGGTTCCCATTTCTGTCATGTCATCACAGTTTTTCTGGACAGAGTATGAAATGTTTGCTTACATACATATATGTATTTAGCTCATCAGGACAAAAGTTGGGATGTTAGACCTCCGGCATTGTTGTCATAGTCGTTGCTGTTGTCGACATCCCTAAACAAAACTTTAACCTGGCCTATATATTTTGAACTATTAGGAAAATTGTTTTGATATTTCATATGTAGATTCCTTATGACAAGAGCCTTCATTAGGTATATGTACATGTACCTTGACTTATGATGTTGGCATGTACTTTGACTTACTTTACAAAAACTCCCATTTCCGGCTAGCTTCGCTGTTTCTGACAACTCTTGTTTGTATTTCTGTTCTTTGTGCTTTCTGTCTTATTAGCATTGCAGGAAGGAAATAAATATCAGTCACTGGAACCAGTCTGCCGTCTTTATGTACAATCAGGTCAAGGTGTAAGGTCACTTTTAAGTCAGTGTCCAGTTGTTATTAATCTTACCAGTTCTCCAAACTTTTGAATATGAGACGATAAAAGAAAGGGGGATTGTATAGTCCAAAATCTTGGAATATTCTTGTCTCCTCCTGTTAAACCAGTCAGATTAGGTGAAGTAAAATTCTCAGTCTAAACTAATACTACTACTTATGTTTGTGTGTGAACTGGTCCCATGTAATGACGTGTACCAGCATTTTGAAGATCCCTTATATTACTATAAGTCTGTAGATGGTCTGGAGTCTAAAGGGACAGATGCCTGCATTGAAAGTAACAAAACAGCTATCAAATTTTTCACCATGCCCAAAATCTAACACAGCATCTGAAGGTGGATGCCTGTGTTAAAACAAACAAAAAACCCATAAATTGTTTCTCTAATGGCTTATATCTAATTTTGCATTTTAAGTTGGTGACATCTGCATTGAAACAAACAAAGAAGCTATCAGATATTTCCCCATGCCCTTAATCTTACCATGTATAAAGGGGAGATGCCTGCATTGTTACAGTTATCAAGTGCTACCTCAAGGACAAAGTCTAACATGCTGCATTTTACGGAGGACTTGCAAGATGGTGAATGAACCAGTATGGAAATACAAAATTGTTTTGGTTCGCTTGTTAGTGACAATATAAACAGTTTTAACACGATCTTGTCATTACAACAAATGTTATTCATTGCCTCTTATCTCTTATTTATGGGATGTTTATATGCACATGCAGAAAAAACAATTGTAAATATGCATAACATTAGTGAGAAATGGATTACCACACTTTTTAATGTTGGTGTCAAAGACAGCTCTAGCTACATGTATACATGTAAATAAGTGGGAAAATATGCAGCCACATTTGCACAGATCTAATTTGAAATACAAAAATGAAATACATGTAACATTTACTTGTAAATGTATTAAGTATGCTTTTTTTAATGTTAATCTTTGTAAGGAAAAAACAGTGCAGTCATGTGCATGCATAATAGAGTAAACTAAAATGTTATCATAAAATTAAAAAAGGTAAGGTAGGTTCTAAGTTTTGAAATAAGAAAGTTCAATGTTTGAGTTTGAGTTTGTGATTTTAAGATAAGAATGTAAAAGCATTACATAATGTACATGTATGAGCAAATTAAACTTGCTTCCTTGATACTCGGTTTTCTTGGTGAAAAAAAAATTCAGAAAGTTAATTTGTGGTGGCCTGTTCAAACTAATGGTGAAAATAAGCTAAAATCTGGTGGAGTAAAAAACTGGACATTAATAACATAACTGGTTATTAATGTCTTAATATTTCATTTAAATAGAGAAGATAATGTACAGCAAGTACAATGCATTTACAGTTGTATAAACTCGTTCTCATGGAACATGGGGGGGGGGGGGTGTGTCTCTCTACACAGGTTCTACTGTTCTTATAATTATTAACAGCATCGTGATCCTGCATTTACCAGTGTTGGTCTCAAATATACATTGTATTATCTTGTAGTTCCAACTGGCCTCGGGATTGTCTACCTGGTTAAATGAACACATAAAAAGATTTACAGATCATACACATCTGATATTAAACAACTCTGTCAAGTTAATATTCCTTTGTGTACATTTATCATACAACACTGACCAGCGTAATAAAGCGACTCCACCCTATCCTTCAGATATATATCATTACATGTGTATGCAAAGTATATAACACAGATTTATTTCTTCTTTATATGGTGAGCTTAAACTGGTATACATGTACATTGTATATAACACTTAATGGGACATACATATTTATTTTGATCTTATCATTTTTGAAGACATACATATTTTCTGTATACAATCTAGGTCAGGCATCATATATATTTCAAAGCATCAGTGACATGGGATGACTACCAATCACCTGTTAAACTCTCTTATGATATCTGATTTTGACATTTTTACTTCGGATGTCTAATATCTTGGTCATCATTCATTTAATTTTTTTTTTTAAAAAAAGATTATTTTAATGCTGTACCAGCTTCAAGGTGATTATAAGTAGCATATTAAACAAACAATTTACAGGTGATTGGTCACCTGTGACCACCTGTGAATGAGATGTGTACCAAGTCTGATAGTGTCCCCATTGTGTACCTGTCAAACATTCCTCATTTAAATCTCCATACTGGAATCCTGCACTTTTACAGTGGAGCAAAAGTATGAATTAATGTACTACCGTAGATAAAACAAATTGTTTCTTTTTATCAGTTTGTCAATTTTAGTGGATTTAACCTGAACAGCGAGAAAATTAAGATGAAAATTTCCAAAGGGTAAGGTAGAAAATTACTATGTTTGCTTCAGGTGTTGAGATTTCTTAGGGTGTTATAGATGTTGTTCATGTATTGTAAATTTGTTGTGTCCAGTAAATAATATCAATCAGTCGCAAATATCTCACATGCCATAGTTAATTGATATATGTATTGACTTATAATATTATTTCATTGACTTGGTCTTAATCTAATAACAGAGTTCATGAAAGGTGTCAGACCGAAGGATTTGTCCAATAAAAATCCTTTTCATCTGACACAAGGTAACACTACATTCCGTTGTTTGGTCTGACAGGATTCCTAAATTGTCTGATACCCAAGAATAATATTCAAGAACTCGGGGCCGGAACTCACTAAATTTACTCAATACTCAAGCTCAACTTTTATTTCATTATTTTGACAACTGGTATATAATCATTTGTAAAACGTTTCGGTTTGAGTGATTAGGAAACATAATTATTGTTTTTTATCATTCACACATAAATTCTTGCACCACACTTACGATTTGAGTACACACTCAAACAGTTATTTCAGATTTCTTAAGTTTCCTTCAATTTCAAATGAGCAATATTTCTTATCATTATGTACAATTATATGCCATCAGTACATGTATATACAAACATGTCCAGTTACAAAATAAATTTCGGATGTTTTACCTTAAAAATCATAAAAAAAGATAGTTAAGCTTGAGTACTGAGTAAATTTGGTGACTTCTGGCCCAGATCTACATGTATAACTTACATTTACATAGCAGAAACCATGCTAACTAGTTTCATTGGTAGAAATGGTACACCTGAAGTGTGACAAATTAATTTGGATTGTTTACTTAAACTTGTATGTCGAAATAATCACTTAAGCTTCACTTTTCAAATTTGTCTCCTTATGTGGTCACCTGAAGAATGTTCAGGTAGGAATATGTTTACCTCTTGTATTTTAATTAGCTCAATTCACCCAGCCTTTCAGATTTACCATGTATGTGGTAAACATAAAAAGAATATAAAACTGTTGCCAAAGTAAGTGTGAAAATATGTTCAAACCATGTTTCAAACAGCCAGATTTTCTTGAAAACTTGTTAAATTCTTTTGTTGGAAATGTAAATAAGACTATATTTTAGTGTTTGAATTATGTTGTACAGTAATTGTTGTTTCATAAATCACCTGTTTTTACAATGATTTAAAACTTCAGTTTTGTTCCACTGTATGTTCATATATATATATATATTTATATACAAAGCCAAATTTTGTTCACATGAATTTCACATAAATCAAGTGCAAGCCAAATTTTGTTCATGTTAATTAACATTGAACATGAAATTTGTGGTTTTTTTCACATGAATTTGATGTGTAAGTTCATTTAAATGTTTCACATTAAAATGGGTTTATATCAAGTAAAATTCATCTGAACAAAATATGCCTGTGTATCTTGTGGTAAATAAAATGTTGTAGTTTCAATATACCATATTCGACCCATTAAGCACCCAGTGCACTACAAATATCAGCAAAAAGAGGTGGGTGCTTAGTTGGACCAATTAATAGTCAAATTGACATAAAACAGTTAATTTTCATAAGGTACAGTGGTATAGTTGTCGTAGTTATTACCAAGGATCCCTATCAACACAATTCCTGGGGAGGGCTACAGATATACTATTACTTACCAGATTTTCTGGTCCACATCTCCTTGTCATGGCAGCTTGAAAAGATTCCCAATTGTATGTATGAAAAAAAGGGGAAAGGGTGCTTATAGGGATATAGGCACTTAATGAATCGAATATAGTACAGTTAAATCAGTGACTGTATTTTCGTATGTTTCCACATGGAACACATACAGATAGTTCATACAATGTAGAATATCTGTCTGGCTCCAGCTTTCAGTAAATCCACTGTTTGCAAAGGGAATTTTGCATTTGTGCTTGAAATAGTCAATTAGCAATATAGCGACACAGGTATATCATATTACATGTATGCTTATAATGTTACAGTCTGAAAACTGAGGTATGCTTCAATTCGGGGGATTTAAAACTAAATTCTTTTTTTCCTAAAAAGTATTAATGAAATTTAAAACTGAATGTGACTTGATAATGATATTAAAGGGATGAACTAAGTTGACATTTTCATTATTGTGTTAAATTCCATAGAGCAAAATTGTCACTGGAATTCAGTTATGATAACCAGTTGTCATACTGGTGTACAGTCTCAGAATTAATTTACATATATACATTTAGAATTGTATTTGATACTTTATTCAGTCTGTTCACTTAAGTAGCTTCACATTTTGCCAGTCCTCTTATTTCATATCAAGGAACATTTTTTTTTTCCAACTGACTTAATGATGCTTTTATTTCAAAACAGTATCAATTTTGTTAGAATTCAATATCAGTTTTACTAAAAAAATTTCACTTACTCAATATGAATGTACATATGTGGTATCCAGAGTGTAGTAATTAATCTGAACAGGGTGTTCTCTAAAATTTTTCATTAGGGGGTCTAATTTACCCCCTTTTAATTGAAAATGAGGGTCATTTTGAAATTTTTGGGGGTCATTGAGTCTTTACATGTAGGTTTCATTACATGTAATTTTTATATATACATGTACATATGTACATGTATGTAGTATGTGAATGTACATATTCAATTCAAATTATGACTCAGTCTGTACAATGAAGTAATATTTCATGGTTTTATGTATTGACTTTTAGTGCCAAACAAGATAGGTTTGTGAAACACAAATGCCCCCAGTCCCAACAAATTTCTATGCTGGCAAATAATATGTATACTTTAGATATTGCAATCTCCTACGCGTTGACCCCACCCAACTCCCAGGGGCATGTGACATCACTGAAGAGTGAGCAACGCTTAGATGAACTTACAATCTTAAGTTCTGTTACTGTATATCACAATCCAAACTTGAATATTGTACTTTATATGTAAGTGGGACAAAATTGTTTACAGACAAACAGTATCACAAACAGACAGACAGAGGATCCAAATACTAGATGCCGCAGGCGGACCTTTCAGGCCAGGGCATAAAAATTAGGAGTTTATCTGCTTCAACTACAATACAACCAATTTTTATTTTTGAGTAATTTTGTCCTGACAATGAGGCAGGATTTGTGCACCAGAGAAAACCATGCGTCAGTGGTGTTTTGGATAACACTCTAAACCCTATGTCACAGTGTACTACAGCCGACATGGGATGTTGAAGAATCCCACGCTGTATTGGCATCAGTCTATAGTGTACATGGACATGTATATGTCAAAATTTGTGACACTCTTTGGTACTGACATCTTTAAATAACTGAAAAGTTCTTGGCAAGGCGCAAAACAGCAATCTTTGTAGTTTGACACCATCAAAAGCTTCAAGTTGATGTGTTATATGTGTATATGTATTTCTGTAATTTACTGTGAGATGATATGAGAAAAAAGGATATAAATCATGGTTTATTGGTTATGGATACTTCACCATTACTGAAATAAAATTTCTCAAACACTTGAAGGCTTGTAAACATGGATAACAATGATTTCATGATTGCTTACAACAAAAATTTAAAATATGAACCAGTTTTTATTCATAAAATGTTTCTGTATGGCTGGTTTTATAAGCAGTGTACCTGTAGCATTAGTTTACATTGAGGGAAGTTAGCATTTCATTGAATCTTGTTACAGTGTATTATTGCATGAGTAACTTACAATATGCGATACATCTTATCTGGGAGTGGCAATCCTCAGATAATTGGTCAAAATATACTCAGCCAAAAAAGAAACCTGACACTTTCCTTTTTGATTTATTTGTTTTGTTTCCATACGAAATATCTTTTTGACCCCTACCCTAAAAATGATGATGTCAATTTATATCGACTCCAAGTTGTAATAACTCAATAACATGCTAATGTGTTGAAAAATCATTGGTCTTCAATATATTAGAAGTTTTAAAACCCGTATTTTGACTCTGTTGTCGGAAAAATGATAAACTCTACAGTGTCTGGTTTCTGTTTTGACTGAGTATGGTATGTGTAAGTCACATATGTTGGCCTTACATATAGGCCGTCTACCGAGGTAAATTGTCACATGGTTACAAACACAACCAGTCTAAATCAAATCATTACAGGGATGACAAGCTACTTGTCGTCACAAAAGTATTACAGATTCCATAATGCATGGAGTTCGTGCAAGGCAATATGTTTTACCTGTACAACCTGTTTTTGGAAAGTAGACCGTATTGTTTTGGTATTTGACTAATCCCGGATGTGCCACTTTACCTTGGTAGACCTATACATGTATAATATATTAGCAGGTACTTGATGTAGGGCTGTCATTGATGAGAAATTCTATATCGATAAGTAAAAAGTATCGATATATTGATAAATTGATTTATTTGGTACCTTCTATAAAATGCATTCAGAATAAATAGATTCTTTATAATATTTAGGTGTGTTATTGTATATTTGACTATCTGAAGATGAAAAAAATCGATCATTACAAGGAAAATATTGTTTATTTGAACAAATTAAACAATCAGAATGAAATGTAACATAGTTCAAGAACATGAAGTAAAATAAATGGAAATTTTTGGAAACTGTATAAGAAAATATATCCTTGAAATGCAGTATGAAATGTATGATACTCCTGATATATATATGATTATTGTATCGAATCAATTTTTATATCGATACATCGATATCGAGTCTATCAATGACAGCCCTTACTTGATGTAGTACACAGGCCTGGGTTTCACTGTAAATATTAAAAATGGTCTTAAAGAGTCGATTGTATATGTACATCTGAATATCTTGTAAATGCTACATGTACATGTAAAAATGTATACCAGTAATACATACAGTGAAACCTAGCCCTTGTTGGTGTTGTCCTGCCCAGAGGTTTTTCATTTAGTTAGAGAGCTTACCCTACTTCAATATGTAAAGTGCAATATTAAATCTGTGCAATAGGGTAGCTCAATGAAGTAAAAATTCTTCAAAATGGAATTTTCGTGACACGGGACTTCTTTCTTTAGATTCTCCAGTAAGACTTGTGATTTTAGAATGCACAATGTTTAAAGATATATCAGTCACTACTACAAGTAGTGTTGTAGTCATACAGATAAAAAGTTGCCTTCCACCTGTGAGGCAAACTCTGTGCCACTTTCACGTGAGGCAAACACTGTGCCACTTTCATCTGTCAGACAAATTCTGTGCCACTTTTCTAACAATGTAATACTTCCACCTTTTAGATAAAGACTGTCACTTCTGCTTGTGAGTAAATACTGCCACCTCCACCTGTTAAACAAACATTGTGCCACTCCCACCTGTTTGCCAAACACTATGCCACTTCTGCCTGCTAGGAAAATATTGTACATGTAGTTTGTTTATCTTTCACTAAAAGTCATAGCAAACACATAAACACAAAGAACAATACATCAAAAACAAAACAACAACATTAATGTGTACTCTGTAATTATATAAATATTTTTTTACACAACTCCACAAGACTTAAATATACTGGTGATATAAATATCAGCCAGAGATACTGGTATTTTTTAGTTTTGATGCCGGCCTAATCAGGCCAATATTGACTTTTATACAACTAACTTAATACTTCAATTGTCCCATGTTATCTAAACATTCAGTAATATAAAAGGTGTAAGCAAATATCAACAAAGTTGTTTGGATTAATATTCCAGATATATATACAAACACTGTCTGGGTCCAGGTACTGATAAGGAGCTTTATTATCTGTCTGAAACTAATTGAAGGTGAATAACGTTTACCTTTGTATTTCTTAATTCAAGGGCAGGAAGACCATGAATTATCTTTTAGACTACTTGATTTAATTCTTAATAAGATATTTCCATACTTCTCCTTGGATCATGTTATATTTTAAAATAATTTTCCATGTATCTAGGTCTCTTAGACAGAATGGCTCATCCGGGTACCACAGAAATCTAAACAATACTGTTAATTTTCCAAAATAGGGGTGTTCAGTTAAACATTTTGTTGTGCTCTAAGTCCATGCTTTACTGTAGCACAAATAACTTGTGCCAGAAAGTAGCCTATCACCCCTTTTACGATCTGATTTAGAATAAACACTTTGTAACTGTAAACATGTGTTTATTTACCTTGATAGACCTTAAGTATGCATTTATTGTTCGATTCACATAAGATGGCAGGGCGAAGTGACCTTTTGATTATCATACGGATGATTCAACTCACTTTTTGGTTATGACAAGCTGCACGGGAAAACGTAAAACGAAAAAACAAAAATCTTGGGAAATTTAGGCTATACGAAACCATAATGAATTAGGCGACCTTAAGTTTTATGCCCTATCAATCTTTTGCAGGCGTCTGTTAATAAATGTTAAAAAATGTATTGTCACTATGGTATATGCTGGCAAAGTGCTTGTCCAGCAAATAAAAGATTTTGAGTTGAAATCTGGGCTTTACCAAAATCTTAATGAATTAGTTGACCTTAAGTTTTATGGCCTATCAATCCTTCCTAGGCATTGGTTAATTTTTCACCTTAATTACTACCAATACTTCTTAAACAACACATGAGATTTTAAGTTAATAAAAACCAAATATAACTGGCTCCTTTAGGGCACCCAATCTAATTAAAAACCGATCTCTAATCGCTCCGTTTTCTTATATGTCACGTATAGGATCTAACGCAATCTGCTTTGGGATCACGTGCAGATGACCTCGTAGGTGTGTCATTTTTTACCAATGAAAAAGCAACTTACAGAATCTTGTAAGAGATTGAATAGCAAAGAGGTGTAAACATTTTTAACATCATAAACAACACTGAACACACATATACATGTATGGTAGTACAGAATTATATTCATAATCCTGGATGGGTTTGAATCACAAAACATATTCTGATGGGATTTTGTGGACTGGCAGCTTCATTTTTTAAAAAGTAAATAACATTTCTGTGCCAGTAATTTTTGTAAGTCAAATTTTTATTGATTGAACATTACACATCTATGACTATGAGAGGTCACCGTCACGTGACCCCATAGTGGATTGTGTTAGATCCTGTACGCGACACATCAGAAAACGAGAGCAGTGAGAGATCAGTTTTTAATTAGATTGATGGGGCTCAAAAATTGTTTGTATGACAATTTGTGTGATTGGTCCTTTTGGACTGTTTTAGAAATTTAAAAAAAAGATATTATAACATAAACATTACTAAAGGATTTGGTATTGGAATTAGAATTCTGACTTTTTACTGACGTTCTGCGTAAAATATCATGATATCTTGATAAACCCTCACCGCATGTGTTTGACTTAATGGTGTAGGTCTAACTTAATAGCTTGTCATGAAGTGAAAGTTCTGGTTGTCAACAAACCACAAATTTTCATACTTTTTGTTCCAACTTTAATCTTTTGGCAAGGAAAGGCATGTCACAATAATACAATATTAAATGAAAAAATACAGATAGATTTTTTGTACCAGTCAGCGTATGAATTGCCTAACACAGTATCTACCGGTACCCAAGTTTTACATGTAGATGATGAATAAAAAAACGTTGGATGTTTCAGTTATTTTTATATTTGGTCACCACATGACCATCAGACTACCTTCACATATCAAACTTTTGTTAAGTACATTTTAAACTCTTGTTAAAAAGAATCGCAGTTGACTTTTACCAACTTCATTTACCGTACCTAATTCTTTCTTTTAATGTGGATACTTACGTGTATTAGGTAAATGAATTTTACTAAGTAATCAGAATTAATTCTGATCGCTATTAGTTCTTTTATGTGTATAACCTACAGCTTAAGTTGGTATTATATAAAAACCTAATCAAATTTAGCTGTCATTTTCACCTGGACAATTTGGATTGAACTACAAAGTTGGTCATATATATTATTATTGATTATAATCATGTTGTTCACTAGTGGATGAATATAGATCATTGATTTCTTAGCTGTAGAAGAAATTCAGAGTACCTGTTTATATAATTAAATAAGGGAACTTCAGGTATGTAGGAAGAATATCAATTTATTGTTTGACCTCCATTCCCATCTGGTTAAGTACAACACAGTTGATATTTGGGAATTGTTCTGTGTATATACATGTACATGTACATGTAATGCATAGAAATCAAGCCCTGTTGCCATCAGTTGTAAATTGTTCTTTCACTTGCCAGATGTTCTGTTAACTCTTATGATTCAAGCACCTGCTAAAGAATTATATAGATGATAAGATGATGTGTTATCAAACATATATTGCTGATTTTATTTGTAATGTGACCCTATTTCTCCTTGTATTGAGAGGTTTAATGTTTTTCAATAGAAAGAAATTGATATAAAATAATTAATTGCATTCTAAGAACAGATTAATGTATTGAAATTTTTTTATGAGCTATGACTGATAAAACCAGAAAAAAAAAATTTGGGTTAGAATGGTGGTTGCCATAATATGCTAGATAAATGTTGCATTATACATACATGTATGTGTTGTTTCCTATCCATGAATTTGTCAGCATATTTCGACAAGTTAAATAGCTAAAAGTAGGAAATAAGGTGGTTTTAATATAATACATAAATAAGCCATCCTTTCACCCAATCATTTATATACATGTACATGAACATAAAGTGCTATACTCATTCTTGTGATAAATGGATGACATGTGGTTTTGTACTAAGAGAAAATAAATCTGACCATATTCTAATGAAAAAATCCTTAATGGGTTTAGTGTGTACTTTTAAATGTCATTAAATTAATTTGATTGTATGATAACAGTTCAGTTGATTGACCGCTTCGTTATTTTTCTTGATTTAGACTTTTTATTTTGTATGGGCCTGTTTATTGTAGAGGAATTACAGAAAGGGTATTGGGTGAGACTGCCATTATAGTTTCTCCTAATTTTTTTTATAATGACAGATTCTACTTCATTTATACAGTGGAACCTGTCTAGACAGACCACTGTCGTAAGAGACCACCTGTCTTGATAGACCATATTGGTTAAGTCACTTGATTAAACATTTCTTCCATTATGATCTCTCTTTAGAGGCAGATGGGGGTGGTCTCTCAAGACAGGTTTCATTGTATTTTCAAATTCACTACATGTGTTACTTTCTTTTTCAGTGGTGGCTATGATCCATATAATAGAAGAGATGACTTCATGAGGTAAACACTTATTTGTTCTTTTACATGTACTTTAATTTTTACCGAATAGTCTTGTAACTAAGGTACCGGTAGAACGGGGAAGTTTTAAGCTTGTACGTGTTACATGATCAACCTAACTTAAGTGAAACACTGAATCATTTGTGTATCATTTGGTTGTATTGTTTGACATACAATTATAGACATTATAGACAGTATTGGTCACTCTTGTAATAAGGTGAATTACATGTATATCAATGGTCATTTTAGACAGTATTGGTCACTCTTGTAATAATATAAATCATTCTTCCATGCTCTAACAGTGGTATTTCATGTACGTGTATATACATGTAATATTATCAAGGTTTTTTTCATGGGCATTTGGTTTTTTTTTTTGTGACCAATGACTGAACAAGCTAAAAAATGTTATATTTTGTATTCATTATGGAATCGCTATAGTCTAATTGTTCCATTATATTTTCTTTCTTTACTTGTGGCATGTTCTGTCTGTACCTGTGACATGATTTTTCTTTACCTGTGACTTGACCTGTCTTTACCTGTGATATAATTTTTCTTTACCTGTGACATGACCTGTCTTTACCTGTGAAATGTTCTATCTGTACCTGTGAGATCATGGTGATCTTTCTTTACCTGTGACATGTTCTATCTGTACCTCAGTGACATCATGATCGTCTTTCTTTAACTGTGACATGACATATCTTTACCTGAAACATTATATTTCTTTACCTGTGACATTAAGATGACACACTGGTTATTATCATCTTGATATCAAGTGTTTGACTTGGACACATATAAAACTTGGAGTAGTAAATTCATACTTCATTTACATTGCATCACAACTACAGTTATCTACATTTAACTTCCTGGGTTTCAAAAAGGTCATTAACAAAGTGAACACACCCTTAAAAGAAAAATTATAAATAAGTTACCTGATGTCTTATCAGAATATGTATGTACAAATGTATGTTCACTGTTATCAGTCTATATATGTACCATGTAAATCTAAGGTATTTACTTGTTCAGGATGATTCTATAAATGAAATTTACAAACATTAAAATGCAGATTTTTTTATGAATACTAGTCTATTTTCCAAAATTTGCTGAACATGTATGTATCTTTGTGTGTTGCAATTTCCTTAGTTAGAAGGCAAGGGATAAACTTCTGCCATTCTGAATAAGATAGAGAAAGAGGAATCCTTGGTACATTAGCGTAATCATAACCCTAGATATATGGTTCAGACAAAATTAATACTATAGGGCACTTTCGAGTTAGCCTGGATTACCATTATAATCCTCCTTTTATTATCGCCAGTTGCGTGTTTCTAGAAAAATGTTCCCCAATGTTATTTCCGGTTTAGATAATATACAGAGAGCCCTGATAGCATAATGGGTAAATGCACTCTGCAAGTGTTCTGAAGGTCCTGAGTTGGATTCTGGGTCTGTTTGCACATTTTTCCTCGCCTGCTACATTTCAGTATTTGGCGTTCAACTGAATAACCCACTGTGGTATGTTTTAAGAGTCTCTTGGGTTTCTTTATACAAAATAAAATTAATGAGCTAAAAAGTAAAATATTTCCATACGTTGGGAAGGTAAATATGAAAACCGGAAGAACATATGAGGAACAAAACCGAGAAGGCGCGAATAAATGCCGGATCATAACAGTAATCTGGGCTAACTCGAAAGTTCCCTATTACCCTGTATTTGTCATATGACACCATTTTTGCTTGGTTGGAGAATCAACCCTTATCTCTCAGTCTCAATGTAATAATTTCCCCATGATGGCTGTCACATTCTAGAGATGAGTTTACAGAATTTAACAGCCCTAGACGTTCCAACTACGGAGGTTCTGTGTTTGCCAATTCTGATTTTCCAACAGCAAGATCAGACTATCCTACGTACAGGTAAGGGGGTGTGGTTGTAGATAGGTTTGCACACATGTCCAATAGAGTTCAGTGTCGGGAACTGAGTATCCAAAGAAGATATTGTCAATATTAACAATATACAGTATCTGGTAAGTTAACTCAGTTCCTAAACATGATTCTGTTGTTTTCAATCAGTATATTCAGTTTGGCTTTTTTTTTAAGCCTACTAACATTTTCTGACATCTTTTTGGGGGTTTTTCTGTGATCTTCAGGCTCAGCACACACTTGTTCTATCCTGGACTCTTGAGTATTGTCTGAATATTGTCAGATGCTTCTCTGTTGTGTCGGCAATGAACTCAGTTAAGCTTTTTCACTAAAATATTTTGTGTATATAGTTGTGTTTATTTTGTGTGGATTTGAATATTTATTTTGCCAATAAATATGTTTCTACCAATGCACAGTGCTATACCAAGTTTTAAAGCTTTATCTTGTACATGAGTCAGTTTCTCTAGTTCCTGGTGTCTTAAATAACAAAATTGATCATCAATATTTCTGGTTTTGTCTTTAAACATTCCTTAGGTTTTTATTTTATGTGATAACAATTTTTATCATATTATGCTTTTTTTTCCAGCAATTCATTTTCATTTATTTGTTTGACTTTAACTTCATCATTTTAACACAGAATTTTTATAACATGTTTACAAAAAGTTTGCAATGAACTGATAGTTGAAATCACGTGTATTATTACTTAATATTTTCTATTGACTATTTTGCACAGGTAAAATGACTAATTCTTAACACTTCACAATTAGTTAACTAAGAATCTTGACTTTAAATGAAGACATTATACCCTGTTTCCTACCTATGCAGTTTTGGGATGGTTGCACACAGTTCTATAGTGTTTGCTAGCCTTTTATGATGAGGCATTGATTTAGATAAAATTAATACATGTATGTCTGTGGTCAAATGAAATAAGATATCTTTTTTTTATTTAGTCTTTAAATTAACTTTCAGTGATTTCTTAAAATATCTCGTCTTAAATCTTGTGAAAGTGTTTCTGATTGGAAATAAAAAAAAATCTGATGGTTAAATATTTCTTATTTGAAAAAAAACAACAAAAAAAACCCCAAAACTCATGAAAAATACATTGTAAAATATTTTCAAATTACAGAACAGAAAATTGTCCGTAAACTGTATTGTACTATTTTGAATTGAACTAAAGTAAACATTTAAGTACAAAATATTCCATTTCTTGGTCACCAAAATCCCTCAGGTGACCTTTCATAAACAGTGGCTGTTTGTCATTGTGTAACTTGAGTGCATCAAGCGTTAAACTATAGAAATGGTGTACTTATGCTAAAAAATCAGTGGGTCATTTTTTTCAGTATTTAGTAGTTATATGGTAAGGTAATAATTGTATTGTCACTGACATGATCCCTGATTCAAGTTTTCTGTAAATAGAATAGGAACTCTGTTGACAAATGAAATGCCTTCTTGCTCCGTTATCAATAGAGTCTCCGTGGCTGAGTGGTTAGAGCATTGTGCTTTAAACCATGAAGTCTCTCACTACTGGTCAGTGCAGACTTGAGCCCCACTGAAACCTAAGCTGATTTTGGTGAGAAAGTTTGCCAGTTTACTTATGAAAGGCCCATGCTCTCTTCCCGGTTACATTATAACTGGGTTCTCTCCTCCACCATTAAAAACTGGCTGCCACCATATAACTAAAAAAATTTGTTGCAGTTTATTTAATAATTACTAGATTCACAAGAATATTTATTGTTTTTTGTTATTCATTTTCATTACTTTCATTTTATTTGTTGTGGATTGCATTCCAGCTTATACTGTTATATTCAATGTAATTTCAGTATTTAGACTGTGGACTCTTGCAAAAACTCAAGAATATTTTTTTAACTCTCAGAATATTCTTAAGTTGGCCTGCTTCACGTATCATATTTCAGTCTTAAACACCATAAAACTTATTTACTTCAGTCTGAGAATATTCTCAATTTAGCCTGATTAGCCCAGATTTCAGGATTAGCTATAGTTGAGTAAAATATTTAGGTATACTATATATTTTGCCCCTGGATATTTTAGCCCTTTTTTCGGCAAAACTCATATTCTTCCTGTCTTACAATGTATATTTGCCCACAATAAGAAGTCTTATAAATGGTATGTACACATATGTATGTGCTTTAATTAATTAGCTTGAAAATTTTGTTTCCAATATAAATTTTGCCCTCTCATCTAAGGGTGAAAATAAGACGGGGGCAAAAATGACCAGGCAACAGTAAGTACATGTAATTCTGAAGTTTTATGGTGCGTGGCCCAAGGTCACCTTAAGTTGAGTAAAATATTTCAGACCAATAATAATCAAGTTTTATGTAAGCTGTTCCAGTTTTGCCGTGCACACAGATTACATAGCTGTAATGTTTACAACATCCCCACAGGTCAACTGGATATAATTTAAGTTATGTTTACAAATTCTGAAAGAAAAATCCATTAAGATTTTTTGTTAATTTATGCATTTACACTTTACACTTTTATGCATCTGGAATTTATACTACGAATAACTAACGTTTTCTGATTGAATACAAAACAAATTTTATTAGTTCAAACTATGGTTTATCTAGATCTTGGTGAACTATTACATTCCATTGACATCTGTTGTCATGGTGTGAATTGGTATGCATTGGTATGCTTCATCTAAATCTATAATCCTTTTTTTACATCTCCCTCTCAAAAAAGAAATGGATCTGCCCTCTTTAAATCCTATTACATGTATATACATGTACATTTAGAATCACCTTAGTAACAATAACACAAATTGCGAATTCTGATGAATCCCTGGTCAGGGGTTCTGGTGTTAGGTTAGGGATTTGAGACAAGGTCCAGTCATAGCTTCTTGTTCATCAATGAAAAGGGACAAGTAACAAGTTGTGTAAAGGGATATACAAAATTATATATACACAAGTAAATTTCCACAGTTGAAATCTTATGCTATATTAGACCTTTTCTGTCAATTTTGGGGAAATGCCATTGGCAGCACAATGGGGAATTTGGATGTGAATTTATGTCAATTTTGGAAAAATTGTTTGCACACATGGAAACCAAAATGTAATGGAATCTCATTTTTCATTTTTGTTATGTACATCCAGTTGGTAAATGTTTATAAAATTGGGAAAAAATACAAATTTATTTAGTATTGGGAATGGGGCTGACTGTCAACCCCATGGAAGCTAGAGAAATAGGCCTGTATAATACATATTAATGGGTGCAAAGTCTGGATGAGATTATAGTCACAAATGAGATGATAAAAATGGTGGTGTCATGACTTTTGTTGACTAATTATTCTCTTATTACTTTTAGGGATGATCCATACTCTGATAGGATTGATTATGGAAGATCAAGGAATGGTTTTGGACCAGATTTAGGTAATGTATTTCATAATTGTGTTGTGTATAGATACTAAAAACCATATATAAGGTGACATATATAAATTCAAATTATATACTTGAGTCAGGTCAACAAAATTGCTTCATAATTTGTGGCCCTTTGACAAGGGAGAGAACTGCAAAATGCTGTAAAATTATATCTTTTAGAATGATGTACTATAAGATATCTCAAAATCAACGAAAATTAATGTCAGTTAACTTGTTTTGGAAAAAACAAGAAAATTTAAACCCTGGAAAATAAATCATTTTACAGTATTTGAATTATATATTTGGTGAAAGATGTCAGGTAGCCAGACAGTATCAGAATTTCCAGAGTATTCAATATACCAGTACAGAATGTATAAGAGATATATAACTAGGATATTAGAGAAGGACAATGGTTGACTCCCTCGCTTCCTACCAGTATGACCTGGTTTAGATCCTCTGATTGGACAGGGAAGTATGTTGGTTGGTATGGGGGTTGCCAGCTCAGACACATGGGTTTTCACCATGTACTCCCGTTTTCTCCCAAAGTAACCCCCTTACGCCAACATCAGCGCCAATGAGAAATATTTGTATTAGTTCCGTAAACTTGCTTACTTGAGTTGTAAATATAGATCACGTTTACACTTTTTATATAACTTAAAAATAAGATTACAAATCATGACAAAACCTGGCTGATGTAAACCATTTAACACATTTTACAACAATAGCCCAGTTTTAAGTACTGACAATGTCACCTTGTCTGTTACTGTTTATCCGTGGTCGTCTTTTGATAAATCACGCGTAACCAAGAAGTACCTCAGGGATATTATGATAGAATTTTCTGATCAGCAATATGCTCTATTTGTTGTTTTTTGTCTTTGTCTGTTGGTCAAAGATGTGTAAACATCTGTATATGAAAGAGTCCAATATAGGAATATGTGCGTAGACACGAAATATACATATACCTGTATGTTTCCAGTCTTTAGGAAATAACTAGATAATAATTGCTCATAAAAAGTAGGATAATGAATAACTTTACTTCTATTGCTTTCTTGAATGTTATGGAAGGGCAGTGGTCTCTCTCTCTCTCTCTCTCTTTTTTTTTTTTTGGTTGTAATTTTTATTTGGTTTTCTCCTTTGCCATGGAAAATTTGCCACCATGGTGCATCTGAAAAATTTTAGCATGTAAATTAAACATAAGTAAAACAAAAAATCTTGAATGTGGTACATTGGTGCTTTTATATGTGTGTTTATTAAGTAAGCATATCTTGATAAACAATGTAAAGTCTATGGAGGTGTAAATACCATCTCTCTTCTGGTTTGATATGGTTCAACATTTTTATCTGAATGTCTGGATTTTTACTGACCATGAGAGACCTAGCATATTATCTAAGGATTAACAACATCATAACCTTGTACTTTAATTTGTTATGCTTTACTACAGAGGACTTTCTCAAGTGATGGTTAGGAATCTTAAATGCAGTATTTAACAAAATTGTTTAGTATAAGTGGTCTTATGAACATACATTTGTAAGGCTCTTGTGTTATTGTGCAAAATCAGATTGCCTAAAATTACAGGTGACTTTGGAAAATGCTTTTTATGTTCTATCTGCTTATTTGAAACAAGTAAAACTGAGACTTTTCAAACAGAATCACTCACTTTTTTGCCTCAATGCTTGGCATAAAAAATGAAACACTTGAACTGTAAATCATTGTCATTTGCTGTTATAATCATACCATTAACTTGAGTATACTGTATTTCACCCCTGTCTAGGGGTGTTTCCATGTAACAGGGGTTGAAATAAACTTTTCTGTACAGCAGCAAACTTTTACAACTAGAAAGAGATGTTGGTAGTAAACATTTTACTTTGAATAGCAATGAGGACCCAGTATAAAATGAATGGATTTCCTGCTTCTTGGCATTATGAAATGTTGTATATTGTTGCCCTCAAAGCAGTGGATGAGACTTTTGCTACAGATTTAGATCCCTTTACATGTTAGGAAAGCATTTAACATTTAGGGTGACAATTTGAAAATTGCTTCCATTAATTGTGAACCTTGTACAAGTGTAATATTATCATCCTGGAAAGAAAAGAACATTAGAAAAATATGTTCAGGTGTGTCTTCAATCTTTCATATCTGCCGATGAGCAAACATGTATTTTGTTCCAGAATTTTCTCTAGTGGCCTATAAATCTATACCTGTGAAAGTTAAGAATGAACTCCTCTGAAATGATACAGATCAGTCAACTTACAATAGAGGGAAGACAGGTTAATGTCTAATTTGTATGTACATTTTGATTTGCAAGTGTATCCCAATCTATCAGTAAGGCCTAGCGTATATGTTTGTGTAATATCCAGAGGGAAGATTCTTGATATAGTTAAATGTATAAGTCTGGTCATCGCTAATTAAGCCTGGTGATCTAGTGTAATTAATTGTAACAACTTAGATTTACATCTTACAAGGAACATCATACCCACCTGAGGACATGCTGATCTACCTGTTATTATAGAAACACTATATCTGTAGATATTTTCTCTTTCATGTGGGTTTTAATTGTTGATATAATGAGATCTAACAAAAGTACAGAGGTTGCAACAGCCTTAATGAAAATTGCTTCTGTTAAAATGAAATAAATAGGATTGACTCATTCACCCCAAAAGACACATTTGGACTTGTCCAAGTAATTGATTTACAGAAGGATCAATTGTTTTTAAGGGGTTGATGAGGGGTTTATGTGCAAATTGGCTCATCATACTCACAGGTCTAGTATGGATTAATTCTGCTTATTGTACACTCAGTTGAAATAGTTGGGTAGATTTTAAAATTTTCTAGGTATGTATGCTCTGGTTTGAATTAACCATATACATGTAATCTATATAATGTGTACATATGTATAAAGACAGACGAAGGCGTTACTGGCATGTGATGTGTTTTGAGATTTTTCAGTTTTTATATAGATTATTGCATATCGATCAGAAAGTTTTATAAACTAAACAAAGTTGACTGTATTGCGTAGACAACAAGAGTGATCAATAAGTATGATAGGCTAGTGAGATGGTTGGTTATTATGCAGGTAAAAAATTGATAAACAAGTTTGATAAATTGCAAGATGGTTAGTTATTGCATCATAGATAACAAATTGATCAAAATTTTGGATAGACTAGAGATGGTTGATTATTTATGCAAAAAACAAAATTGATCAATAAATTGATGGACTGCATGTTTCGTTATTACGCAGAGAAAAATATTTACAGATACGTATTTGCCGATACTTGTACCATCTTATGACAAAGGTAGGTACAGTAACATGTACAACGTTGTACACATGAAATTTCCTACATTTTGTCTGCAATTGTATGTTACATGTTCATGTTGTTATTATAATGTAGGAAATGTTTGGTACATGTATTTCAAGTAGGTACAGTATAATAGGAAATATTGAGTTTGCAAAAATGAATTTCACTATATAATCCCAGTGATTCTGCTTTTGTTTGATTTTGTCCTCTGAATTTGCTAGATACCCAAAATAAATTAAAATTTTTTTTAGAGGAATTATTTTAAAAAATGTAAATTTACTAAGAATATCTGGTG